>CAUJRU010002643.1:0-69964 GCA_963277665.1 Viscum album
CTACCCTTGGCCCTATATAGAAGACAGTAAAGGCCACTACTGTATTGGATTGATCATGGAGAAATGACTCTTATACATACAATGTTAGTACATGAAATATTGTAGAATGTAATAATAATCAATTAGTGTATGAGACTGACTCAATCAGTCCGAATACATATTTGGAATGATAATAAGGGTATTATGTTTCAAATTTTTAGATTGTATGTTCTCAATGGACTCACATCAGTGATGACTTTAGATATTTGGATAAGTTAGAAAGCAATATTTGATGTTTATTATCATGATATAGATACCTCATAGAGTTATTAAGGTGTTGTACCACATGTAATAAAACATATATTTAAACCATGTGTTTTATGAATACCACGTATCCTAACTTAGGAGATACTTGAATATATAATTAGAAATTATTGAAATGGAGGATATAGATTTCGTAGATGGAGATAAAATATTAATAAACCTATTGGATAATATGAATTGTAATTATGTGATGATACAAGGTTGATTGGGTCCCTTTATATAATTTTCTTAGTAAAATGAAAATATCCAAAACAGGTTTTGGTCCTAGGAGAACCAGAATAAAGCATCATAACTTCACCTGTTTTAATATTTGGTTGCTTTTAGGGATGAAAAGACATGACTAGGGGATAATTTAATGACTCATTTCTTATATATTAATTCTAATGATTGTTTTTCATAGAATTTTTAGTGTATGATATATATTTACATAGATGTTTTTGGATTATAAGGTTTATAATTGGAATAAGATAATATTTGTAAATTTTTGTGTAAATAAGAACAGTATCATGCTTAGGATCAAGATATATTATTCCTTAGTGATCTACCCATGTGAAAAAAGCATGGGTGATGGCCTGTCTGGGAAATGTTTATGGGTGTAGAGTGTAGGATGAGTTTTTATGCATCATAGCCTAATGAGAACATATCATGAATATTAATGATGCAAATGTGATGGAAATAATTGAAAAGTTTATTGCATGACTATGGTGACTATCCATGTTTTTTCAACAAGATCTATGTGTTTTACATCACAATAGTTGTGGGGAAGGTTATGTTGTAAGCCGTGTTGTTCATTTCGGTGTCTATAATGGACATTTTTTGTCTAATATTATTGGGAATTGTAAAAAAAATTAAACATTTGAGGACTTCATTGAGGGTTTTATTAAGTCCATTTATTTACTCACAAACCCTATCAATTTTTTTCCATTGTTTTATTGTGAATTTGCATGTTCTTTTTTATTTATTGATTCTCTTTGTTAACTTTGGTGGCAGGAAAATTTTCTTTTCTTGGTGTTTCTAATGGTGGTTCATCAAATCTAAAAAAGATATATTATAGAGGGATTGAGTATATTTCCTTTTAACTTATTAGGGAAGGATGTTTAGATCCTTATATCTGAAATAGATAGATACGTGGTATTTATGTTCTACTGTTGAAGACATCTTATCCTCCAAATCGTGATACAATATGTTTTAGGGAATTTTTTTACTAGTTTCTTCTATATTTATTAGTTCTAAGATGAAAAAAAATATTATAAATTAGTTTTTTGATTTTTTGTTAATGATTTACCCATCAAATATTACATTTTTTAGAATTGTGGATTTGATATTTATTTTTTAAAATATTTTTATCCTCCATGTTCTTGTGATTTCATTGGTGATGGAAATATACATAGCCTTCACTTGATGTTCAATTTTTTCATCCCATTATCCAAAAAATTATCATTCCCCGTCATTGATTGATTCTCTAGGTGTTGACTATATATGGGATCCCAGTTTTACCATTGACACTATGTTTCATATAATATTTTATTACGGTTTGGTTTTTTTAATTGAAATTTTATTGAGGCATGATAGTTGTGTCATAAATGAAATTGTGGTTTTTGATATTGTGGGGATTTTATATCAAATATTGCGGATATTTTATTCTGGAGGTTGGATGATGATGAATTTAGCTCATTCCCAATAATCCATGAGCATTTAAGTTAAGAACCATAATAGTTGTAGAGGAGACAATGATGAAAATAATGATTCATGGAATGCCTTGAGTATCTAATAAATTCCAACTAATATTTTGTATAGTTTTGATGACCTCACATCATATCGAACCACCTTATGATGGATGTCCTTTAGGATAATGAAATATTTTATCTCCATTCAAATTTTCTACTTCTCATATGACTACTATTTTGGATGTAGTATTAGCGTGAGTGTGTTAACTTTTTTTAGTATTGGTCAGTTCCCTTGGTTTTATACTGTTGATGATATAGTGAGAGATTTTTTCTTATTTAGAGGAAATGAAATCTCTTATATTTTTTTGTATAATAATGATTTATGTATCCCTCCACATAACCCTTCATGTGGCCTTATGCATGTTTCTTCCTAAGGATAAGACATGTATACCATAAAAAATATACATGCAATGTGAATCCCTTCCATATGTGTTATTACAAATTGAATCATGTATCCCCAATAGTATAAATGAATAATAACTTCTTATGTAACATTACCATGTGAGTTATATCATTGTTGAAGTGACACATGGAGTAAGAAATCAAATAAAATAATTAAAATTAATATTTGAATGAAACCCCAATGATTTGTGTGGATAATGTTCTCATAAATAGACATGGAGTCATCCATGGTGTATATATTTCTTCATATTTAATAATCACCTTGACTAGTGATATAGAATTGACAACCACATTTTTTTTGGTATTTTTGGATTCCAGGATTTCCTAATTTGTTTTTTATAGTCATCCATACACAGGATCAATTGGTGGCCAAGTCTACACTAGGTCTATGTGATTCATGTTATTACATGATTGAATGAAGCCTATGTGTTCTTGAGGTGTGAATGCCAGATCGAGCAGATCTAGACTGAAATCACATACAGACAATCAATGAAGAGGAACAATCTAATTATTTGATTTTATAGGTTTTTGTTTCTATCTATTTTCTAGTTTTTTGTTTTCTAAACTAGTTATATCAATTTAGTTAGGGATGTAGTTTCTAGTACTGTGGTTGTAGTTTATAATTTCTTTTTATGGGTTGAGATTTTGATTTTATTCTGTCGTTGAACTTATATTGTTTTTTGTGCTGTCATAGTGGTTGCTGGAGGATTGTTAAAGGGAAAGGGTGGGTAAGGTCCCAAAATTTGGTTAACAGACAATACAGGGTGGATAGTGGTTGTGATTATGGGATGAAACAATGGGTTTAGTGGACAATGAAGACCCAAGGGGGTTACTATTATGTGAGGGAAAATGGTGTGTAAGGATAGTGACCCACCGATTGTAATACCAATGGTGGTGTGGGTGGAAGGAAACCCGATAAAGGGTGAATAATGACCCACAATTGGTTCCAATTGTGACTCACCTAGTTGTGAGTCGAATACCTGTTTGTTGGTGATTGTCTGGCTATAGTGGAACCTCAATAAAAATATATGTGTTAGAAAGTTGGAATAAAATTAAATTAAAATAAATATTTATTTTTTATAAATAAAAAAATAATTTATTAATGATGTGTAATATTAAAATAAAAACATTTAAACACAAATAATATTTATTTTAGAGAGAATGAAAATAAATCATTATTTAAATGATAAAAAATGAAAATTATTTATTTTAAAAATCATTGAAAAAAATAGTTTATGAAATTTCGTTATCAATATATGTTTTTTTTACAAAACTAAAATACCTATATTTTTATCTATTACAACAATTGAATTTTACCAAAATAATGATAATCATAAATTAAATATTCTTATTTTGAAACTAAAATTTTCATATATCTTTAAAAAAATAGAACAATATTAATGATATAAGAAATAAGTGATTGAATTAATTCATTTATGATAGAATGAATAGAGATAATAAATTAATTAAAATATTATATGATTTTTCAATCTAAAATATTATTAATGTGAAAAAATAATTAATAATATGATGAATTAAAAAATGATTAATTATATACGCAAATTCGAGAAACTATCAATGAAATAATAAATGAATGGGGAATAAAAATTTCCTTTTAAAAAAAATGAATAAAAAGATAATTTTATAATAGAATAAGTGAAAAAAAAATTTCTTCAAAATGACAAAATAATGTTCAATAATAGATAATTTTTTTAAAAAAATCTTTCCATTGACAATTAAATTTTTATTTTAAACATAATGTAATTATTATACAAAAACACATCATTTTAATAATAGATATACAATAAAAATGAATTTTTTTCTCTTTAAAAAATTCAACATTAATAATTTGTAAAATAGTCGGAAATTATTTTTTAGAATCAGTTCAAAATAAGTGTGTCGATAATTTAAAAATTAAGGAACATTAATAGATGTGGCTTTGTCTTTTAAAATAATTCTAAAAAAAGCGCATTCATAAAATAAAATACTCAATTGAAATCAAGAGGATAAAAACTCATTAATTTTAAAATATTACGTACCTCTTTTAAGAATTCACCTACTACACAACGTCCACTGCAATTCATGTTCCTTTTCTATGATTGATAATACATTATGTTAAGTTGATTTAAAAAAGTAAACAATCCTTTAATTATCACATTCTTATATGATCCATAAAAAATATTTTTTCACTTTATTGATACATCACTAATGATGTTCATACATGTTAATTATACCCTTCTAAATATTGTCTCAAAATTCCACTCAATATAATTGTATCATTTTTTACAACTATGAATTTTATTCATGTTTTTAAATTATTTGACCAAGACATGTAACATGTGGAAATCATTTTCAAAAGGGGATTATTTAATATGTACAATGGCTAACACTCACAAACCCAATTCTTGAAGTATTAGATGTTAATCATGTAATCCAATATATCGATTTTACTATATTTTCAAAGAACATATAAAAATTTCCATTTCATGTGGTTCTAATATGTGTTTATTTTAAAAGATGAGTCCCTATTTTATAGTTAATATTTTTAGTTACCTAATGTTATGGTCATATTTTAATAATTAACTATCCTATATCACTCTCATCCATTGTCCCTAAAATGAAATTACATAGAAACAATATGTTACATTACTATGAAATCAAACAACATCAATATTTTCATACACAATTCAACCCTCAACACTTGAAAGGTTGTTATCAACTTGGAAATAGTAAATTGACAAGATTATTGAATCATGTGAACCCCGGTTGAAGAAATAATTTATAATTTTATTAAATAATTTTATATATTTTGAAAACAATTTAACATTTTTTCACCGAAAAATAAAATGGTTAATTTAAGTGACCATAATTTTAGCACAATTTAACACAGAAATACCCCCTCCCCTGAATAGAAAACAAAATATTTTCACCAATGATGACTGTGAAGGTGAGAGATATGGATGATTAAAATCATCAGGCAATTAAATTGTTAAAATATTTTGATGGGAATTAGTGGTGTTCAAATGTTTTAATTATGAAAAAAGAAAAAAATATTCAAAATAAATCCCATCAGCCACTGCAAGAAAATAAAGTGTCTTTTTTTAAAAAAATCACGCATTTTAAAAAAACTGGTATACAATATATTTCAATGTAGATAGAAGGGAATCAAGGTGAAAAATCTATTACATTATGATAAGTTGAATAATGGTTAGAGAAATGGGTGCATTGCATTTCAAAATTCAGTTCAAATAAATTTTCAACTCACAAGATTCTAGAAATGAAAACACAATAAAGATAATAAATTAAAATATTATAAATAAAACATAAGGGGTTCCCTCACACTAAATAATATGAAACATGAAACAAAAACTGACATTAAAAAAATGGAATTCATTACAACCCTTTTCTAGATATGTGAGATTTTATAGTTAATTTGAATTGATAATACCCTTCCTATATGATCGGAATGGAAATTTTAGTTGAGTATAATTATTTGAAAATTAGGATAAAAATCCAGAATTTATTGTTCAAGAGAAAAAAATTCTAACTATTGGGTGTAACCAGTTTTAGAAAAATGATGTAGTGTGATTCTCCCTTAGTATTCATTTTCTGAGCTAATATGATCATCATATCTCTATAAATAGCAATCCATGTGACATCATCATACAAGAAAGACAATAAACTGATGAATCAAGCATCTTGAGTTATCTTTATTAAAATAATAAAATCAAAAATAAAATAGAATAGAAACCATGGGATATTTTCCATAAAATAATGAATTTGTTGACATCTATTAGTCTTGAGAAAATGTCATTCTACTAGAAGAGAAATAAAAACCATTCTCATTGGATTCCCACCAATGAAGTTACTGATCCTTTGACCATTGCCAAATAAAACTCTATTTACCCCTACAACTGACTCCACAACTATATAAACCAGAAATTTTAAATTGTTTTAGGGTCTTATCCTCTGGGTCTTTAATTTTTTAAAAAATTTGATTTATCCTATAAATGATAAACATGACTCTATGACCATCCTTGAAGTCCCTATTTCGAATTATTGAGTTATGATATGATTTTGATATCTATTTATCTATTTCATCATTTTCATAAGAATCTTTACTTATTTCATCTAGATCACTCATCTCTAATTACCTCCTCACTTTCGCTAACACGAAATCAAATATTAAGGCCTTCACTGGATAACATAACTTTTGATGCAAATCCATGTGAATATGAAAAGGATTACAATGGAGATTCTTATATAGTGCATCGCAGTGGGAGTATATTAATTATTTATATATACCCACCTAGACTCATCCAATAGTAACTACCAATATATTATTTTTATGGAAAAAATCTATTCAAAAAATTTCTATCATTTCATACTATAGACTTCCTCCTACCTGCTAGACTTTGGATGGACTGTTGTATCTGTTCTTTAAGAGAATCTATACTACTACATCATTTTCATGGATTTCAAATTCTTAATGTGAGTTCCATTGTCTATGATGAATTCTCTAGGAACTCAAATCTTGGAAAAAGAGTTTCTCCATATAACATTAGGAATGTTATTTGGTTATATAAACCCATATCAGTTTACGTTTAACTATTTTAACAACCTTTTAATATTACCGTGTCAACAAATGCTTTCCAAAAGTAACTATTCACAATAAAAAACAATTATTATGAACATTTAATGGAATATTAATTTTTATGGTTAAATATTTGGATTTTATTTGTAATAATAAATTTATATATATGGTATAAATTTTGTTTCAAATATGAATATAAAACACAACTAAAAATGACTATGAAACAGAATTTTCAAGAGTGTAACATAGAAAATATTCATTCCAAACCAAGTAAAAACCATCAAAATTAATGTTAAAATAATATTTACTATATTATTTGAAAATTTAATTATATTTAGTCTTAAATAAAGAGTAATTCAGTTAATATCATTAAAAATTGATTATGCACATAAGAAATTATTTATCTGAATGAAATATAACTTTTACATTGAAATGAATTTATATTAATTTAAAATATATTTATAACTATATAATTAGTTATAAAAACATCTAAAAAGTATTTTTCATATTTTAATTATCACTATACATACAGATAATTGTCATTACTATACAATAACTATATCAATAAATAATAACAATTTACCACTATACCGTGATTTATTGAAAATAATATTTGTATGTAATGAAAGATATAGAATTTATTGAAAGGGGGATTAATCATTAAATCATTTGTTGTTACACTATAAAGATAATATATTTTTTAATAATATAGGATAATATTTTACCAATTATATGTGACCGGTGGGACAAACATGGAATTTCATAAATTATTTCAATCATACAAGGTCATAATACAGAGAAAGTTCAATCAAATGGGCATGGACTTATTGGTAAAATAGTATAGCTAAAAAAATAATCAATATATGTGAATTATAATTTTTTATATTTCATTCAAACCCTTATCTATTAGTGAAACCTTACACCCTAGTAATCCCTTTTGAGAGTTAACAGTGATAAATAGATTTTTATTTGTAAAAAAACTCATTAATATAAAAAATTATGTTAAACCTATTAATTTATACTAATTATTATTATTAAAAATATATAATCCATTTTAGTTAATTATTTTTATAAATTTCATAAAATTTTTTTTCAAATAAGACAAGAAGACACAAAAAAACCAATTAAATAGAAAAAATATTTTTTAGAATAAGAGTAAAATATATTATATTAGATTCACTGTAAAAACCAACTTATGGCCATTAAAATATTTTAAATTTTCTATAATTGATAAATTTGTTTGATATAATTAATAAATATTTGTTTGGTAAATTATTTATTATAAAAACCCTTTCACTAAAAATAGTTAATATAAAGTCAAACAATGAACTTATTCCAAAATTATGTAAAATGATGATTAATATATTAGTAGTTGGATAATTTATAAATAAATATGGATAGGGATAAATTATGATTATCTTTAAAACATAATAGGATATTTTAGTTAAATAATTTAATTAAAATAAATTATAATTAAAAAATATACATATATTTCACAACTCACTTATTAAAATTTATAGTAAAGTAAAAAAAATCTACACAGGATAACATTGAAATAATTAATTAAAAATTATTATTTAGTGAAACATGTTTTCATATATTTTTTAAATTAATTATAATTTAATCACACAAATTAAAATAAATACCATTTGAATATTTAATTTGTTTACTGATGGGTATAAAAACATTACAGAAAATTGATTACATACCAACTATTATTTAATAATTAAATTTCGTTTTTATTAAACTATTATATATATTAACAATAATTATAATAATCTTATTCTAATAAGAAATTAATTTTTTCATTTAAAACAATCACATTTTAATTATATTTTAATAGTGTATATTATTTAGCTAATGCTTGGTTATACATGTAGAGAAATCCATTGAGTAGATAATTGTTCAAAATTAAATGTTTAAGGTGTAAAAAAAAATTCCCCAAAATATTTATTACATTTAAGATAAATTGCATAATAATTAATGGTGGTTCAATACATATAAATAAATTCACGTCCCTTCATTATTATCTTATATATTTTAAATCACGTTTCTATTTTTTATCATTAACATTTATATGTCTCTTATCTGCAATTTTTTTAATTTTATTAGCATGTTTCTCATTTGGATTTTTGAAAAAATGTTTTTAACAAATTTAAATTCCTTTATTCCCATCACCATTTGATTTATCATCCTCCCCAATTTCTATTATGATAACATTTATTTAAAATTTTAAGGTCTATATTATTCGCATTTGTTTTAAAATTTAAATATATTTAATATTTTCCAAATCAACTTCCCGGAAATTTTTTTATATTACATGAAACTTTTTTTATTTGGAAACAGTTATATAGTTTTTCTAAAAACTATTTTATGTCTCACTTCAATTTTCCTATTTATCATATGATATGAATTTATTTGTTCTTATGTCATTTTCACTAATATTTTTTTTAAATTTTTTATTATAATTTTTTGGTGATTAAACATTTAAGAATAAATTATATATTTTTTCTTTCATAATCATTCCACTTTTATTAACATGGAAATTTTATTAAACTCCTCCATATTTATCTTAAAATAATTCTTTACATTGATTCATGTATGTTTAAATATGTTCTATATGTCGAACGATTTGGGAAAAATAATATTTAATGTGTAAAAAAGATATTAAATATTTAATTTTATTTAAATAATATATTTAAGTGGGTATGTGTTAAATAATACTGAGTATTATTTGATCTATGAAATATTAAAAATTATAATTATTTTAATCTAACAATTATGTTCTAGTCAATTGTTTATAAAATATGAATAAAAATAACAAAATAATGATATATATATATATATTTATTTTACAAAATAAAATGAATAATCATTAAGGAATTTATTAACAATTTGGTTAAATGAAGATGAATTCATTCAAAGGTAAAAGAGAAATATTTCATATAACATTTAGTACATGAATAATGTATTTTTATCATAATTTATTAAATTACTCATTATTCATAAACTATTATAATAGAAAAAGAACATTATACATTATTTGAATTAAATACAATGAAATTAAATATAGTTATAAATAAATGAATTGGAATTGGGAAATTTTTTTCATCAAAAAAAATTATCTAAAAATATGGGATTTGAGATAATTATACTTAATTTTTATGAATTGTAAAAAATTTACATGAAATTTATCACAATTATTTAAATAAAAATATCATATCATTCAGAGGATGAATTTTTTTTATTTTTCTAAATGATTTATTTATTATTATATAATGACAAATGATGATATTTTTAAAACTATCTCTCCATATCATTAAATAGAGAAAATTTATCATCTCGTTGTACAATATATTTAACTTTAAAGTAAAACAAGATCAATTTAATTTATAAATAATATATATAATACAATATAAATAATTAGTAATAATTTTTTTGTATGAAAAGTTTTACACATTAATACACAATTATTGAATAATAGTTTTTAACTGGGTTAAAAAATCCTTTATTAAATGTTATTTCTAAAACATCAACAACTTAAATAATAAAATATATATTTAATTTCATTAAATTGGTATCACTAATTTGTAAAATATGTCAATTTCATTTTCATATGTATTTAATAATAAATTTTGTAAAAAGATTCACCACATTAATGGGTATAACTTGTTATAAAGGTTAAAAATATTGGATAATGTCTCAAAATCCTCCGAGAATATTTCTTTATTTCATTTGATTGGTGGAGTCAGACCACAGAATTAAAATATTTAAATATATGTCTTTCATGTGCCATGTGAATTTTATTATGATCATTATATTATATTTATAGAAAAAAATTGCAAAATGTTTTTGAATCTATTTCTGAATCTATATTTTTAAATTATATGGGAAAAAATGAGGTATTAATGATTGAAAAATGTTATTTGGAGGATAAATATATTATTATATTTATATTTATATTATAATATATTATTTAGAATGTATAATTAGCTATAATTCTTATGATATCCTAATAGATCTCCTATGCATGATGTATAATATTTAAATAAGTGAATACATAAACAAAAAATGTAATATATTCAAATATGAATATTTTTTCCCACAAATTTAATTGATATGAATAATATATACGAGCTGGTGAAATAGATTATAATTAAATTACATTATTATCATGATTACATTAATTTTAATATATATTAATAATCTAGAAATAGAATTTATTTAAGAAATTATTCATAACAAATTAAAAACTAACATCATTCTTATAATTTCATTAGTGGATGGAAAATATTTTACACTATCATAAATAATTGATTAATGTCCCACATTTCATTTTTAATGGGAACCTTAAAGAGTGAATAATTATTTATAATGGTTATGGTTAAACATGGTTAATGAGGAGGTTATAACTAATTATAAAGAGTACAATTACTTCTAAACTCTTTTAATATTTATAAAATGAATATTCTTTAGCTTATTGTAATTATCATTCAAACTAAGGAAGTTAGGACCATGGATCAATTCATAAAATTACATATTATAGTAACTCTGAATAGAATTCACTTTAATACATTCCTAATTATCCTTTTAGATTTTTTAATGAATTATATAAACACATTTACATTATATACCATATTTTACAAAGTGAAAAATAATAATGAGTATCAATTTCTGACAATATATAAAATAATTTTATTAAAATTTCATTTCATTTTCTGAATTTTCATAATTGAATTAACATGAATTAATCCTTTTCATTAACCATACTAAAAATTTTACGTTTTTTTAAACATGGGAGGTACACAAAAATATTATTCAGATAAATAAATCAATGAATGAAACCTTTATTCTGTTCATAAATATAAAAACATTTATTTTTTGAGAATAATATTATCGATGAATATAAAATTCATTCTTCTATGATAATTCCTCTTCCCTATAAAAAAACATCCTGAAACATTTTAGTTTAAATATGTAAGTAAAAATCAACTCATAATGTTTTCGTTGGAATTATAGAATAAGATGATGTTTATTTCATCACTTTATTTATTCCATTGTTACATATGTAATGGCCAATACTGTTAAATTTGTTGTATCCATCATTTCTAATCATGAATGAAATTCATCATAAGATTATGAACATTAACATATAGTAAAAATTACACTAACTCTGGGATTAAACATCACAGTTTATCTAAGAATAACCATTGTAGTATATTCTAACTATCAATTTGAAGAAAAAACTCGGCTAAATCTACCTCATATTTGAAATTACCATACGGTTGAAATTCATAATGAATTAATTATATATAAAACATAGTACCAATGATATTTAGATTGTAATGGAAACACCCATCATGATAATGAAAATACAAGAACCATTACATGATATATAAAATATTCCATCATAAAACAATTTGTTGAAGAAATTATCATCAACAATTTAAGATCACTTATTTTAAAATCAATAAATTTATAAAGGAAAAAATTTCAATTGAAAATGTCCTTATAAAATTTTATATGAGACTTCATAGAAAATACTATTTATGATTTTGTGAAATTTATTCCTTGAAATATAATTAAAAAAAATATCTTAAACATTTCATGGAAATTAAAAAAAAACCTCATTCGGATATTAAAAAAAATCATCCAAATAGTTCTGAAAAAAGTAACACATTGGTAAAAATTAAGACCAAAATTAAATGAGTAATATTATAATAATTTTTTAATTTACATTTATATATTATTTAATAGTATTTAAAATGTGTTTTAAGGGGATTATTTGAAAATGTTTTTAAAAAACAATATCCCTTACCTTGAGTCTGGCATGTCACATATGATCTTTTTCATCATAAAGAATATTAAGATACTTTTTTAAATTATTAGTGACTTTTTCCTCTTCATTATTCATTATTATATTTAATAAAATTTTATATAGAATAAAAAAATCAATTAAATTTACATCATGCATTTTGATTGTATTTGGATCACATGTTAGAAATGAATTCGGTCAGTTGACTAAAGTAAAAGATATCATTATTCAATAATTCCTAATATAATATTAATATGATAATTTTAGTTTTCTAAATCATTTTTTTAAGATAAAAAAATTAATTTATGTATTAGAAAAAGAACTATATTAAAATCATGAATTTAGAGGGTTGTAAGAAAAAATGAGTAGTGATTCCATTTTTTCATTGTTCATAATGGAGAGAGGTTTAATATTATTTGAAAACACCATAATGATAATAAAATTATTATTTCAATATTACAAATTTAAATATATTTACATTTATAATTCATTTTATGTGGTGAAGAAAACAAAATCAAATAACATAATGGATTAGGAATTCCATTTGTACACATAAACCATGTTATAATTTTTTAGTGAATAAAATTATAAGATGGTAAATTGTATCTAATGATTTAATAATGACAAATATTTAATTAATATAATAAATAAACAATAATTCAATCATTATAGTCCATCCATGATACATGGTTATGGAGAATGAATTATATTGGTTCACGAGGATATAGTCCATTGAACAAATGACTGATTGTTTTATTTCCTAATTAACGAAATAAGAGATAGGTATATATTATGATATTAACGTAATAAAATTTCCATATAGAGAAGATAGTATTTTTATTATTTTATCATTTTTGAAGATTATTTTAAGGCTATATATGATGAAATAATAAAAAAAGTTGATTATAAGTGATAACTCTTATTCAAACAACCTCCATTGCATAACTCCTTATAACCACAATGGTAAATGTTTTCCTTACAAAGAGACTTCAAGAATGAGTTTATGTATTATAAGAATGGATTTTGGAATTGATTTCCCATCAATATGTTTTTCTTTGAATTAATATTTTAGAATAAGTTGTGTCGTTTTACATGAGAGGGATGGGGAACTCATCAAACTCCTCAAATAAATATAAATTAAATAAATTTCAATCAAAAATGGTTCCAAATCAGTTCAATTAGAATATAAGAAGTGGAATGGTCAATATTCTATCATATAATAATTTTTTGTAGTGTTTGGGTCCCATTTCTACACATATCAATTTTTATCCCCTCATTAACCTCTTCCAGTCATACAATGACATCAAGTATTTTAATCTTCCATTAATAATATAGTTTACATAAATCGATAATCATCCCATAATTTTTACGTGGGTAATATATTAAACCATATATTATTCCATTCATGAATCAAATATTTGGGGTAATTTTATAACATTTAATAATAAATTACATACTATAATATATCAATAATATCAATTTTTATGAAATTTCATTATGTAAATTTTAATAATATGAATATAACAATAAAATCATGATTTTCTAAATAATCAAATATAATTTCATGATTGTATAAAAAAATTTGTGAATGATATTTATTATATTTATTATATTATATTTAAATTTTTCATTCTCAATTGGTTTAATTTTGATTTTATTGAAAAACATTTGTGTTTGCATTGTGTAAATACATATATAAAATATTAATGAATTAAAAATAAATAAATTAAAAAATTTATGAAAAATATATTATTATTCAAATAAAATTTGTTAACCAAACATATCATCTAGTTACCAATATGCTGAAAATATTATAGTAATGAAAAAACAATTGTGGAATTTTTTTATTTATTTAAATAAAATATTTTCATTTTTAGAATAACTATAAAATGGGAAATAAATCTATATAACTGTATCACAGATTATTATTGAATAATTTGAATCATCTAATATTCCTAAAATGTGTTTTTGGACCTTTATTAATAAAATTTTAATTTTTTTAAAATAGTAATTATCTAATTTAAACATTAATAATGTGGAAACAATTACTAACGTTATTATAATTGTAGGACAAAAAATTAAACGATTTTATAAATATATACCCATTGACTCAAAATATTTAATCCATTAGAAAAAATTCCTAAAAAACCTTATTTTAATTTAAAATCCAATCATTACAACGCAATGTAATCATATTAAAACCCCTATAATATATATAAAGGTTTATTCTATATTAAAAAATAAAATCCATTTAAAAAAACATATATAATTTGTAAAAATTATTTAATAATATATTAAAACTAATTTAAAATATTTTTTTATATTGAATATACATTGATAGAAAACCAAGAATTCAATAAATATTGTTCTCTATATATAGAAAAATAAATATTTTCAAAAAATACATTATAAATAATAAGATAATTTAAAATATAATCCAAAAATTTATCTATCAAATGAAATTCCATAGTATTGTGTTTATCTTACTCATATAATCCTCCTAAAAATTATAGATACCTTCTAAAATAACATCAATAAGATACTTACTATATATGTTTCTAATATAAGAGTTATCTACGATATAAAACACATATTTTCAAAATGAAATTAACCTATGTATGTTTGATCATTGAAATAATAATAAAAAAGTAATTTTTACTAGGTCATGTGTTTCCAATCCACTTATCCATTCCACATAAGTCGGGAGGTGTCTTTTCCTTTGGGTTTCCTTTAATCTAAAATATCATACTTATAAAGTTCCATGAAATGTTATAATATTCTTAAAAATTAATTTTAATCATCATTGATCATATAAATCCTAAAGTTTTTCAATATATTTAAACTCGTATCCATAATATAAAATGATATTCATATTCAAATAAAATTTCCACATTTTATAATTAAATGATACAGATATCTCAAATATATTTATCTCAAAATGTACTTATATCATATAAAATATCAAAAGTGATCTAAATCTTATGATCATCCTAAAAACCGGAAACATTAATCCCTATATGTATTAACCACATGATTATATTTTTTCAACGATCTATTAGCCAATAATATCTACCATATTAATTAATACCTCATCCCATGAATAAAAATATGAATCAGGAAAAAACAGTAAACAATATAAAAATAGAAGAAATGATATTATACATACCTTTTATATATTATTTTATGTTTCATCAGAATTATTTATAATGGTTTTAGGTCCTTCTAAATAGATATATGTACAGGCTAGAAAAAACCAATGGTGATCATTCCCCATAGGAAATGGATTTGAATAATTACTATTCTCATTACATTTAAAACAATATCATCATACCCAAAAAATAAATTAATTCCCTTTCATAGAGTCAAATGTATTTTTTCTTACTTCTTGGCATATTATTTAATTATGACATTAATTTTCATATACATATATATATATATATTTAAAGTAATTTTATCAAATTTTATTGGGTGCTTATTTCTATATTCAAAATATATTATACATTAAATATATTTTCCATTATGGTTGGATTAATTCCAAAGAAATAGCTAAAGAATAAAGGTAGGTATTTTATTAATTTATTTGGGAAGGTTTTCACATAACCAAATGAGTTTTGGTTTATGATGATATGAGAAGGAGTGGTTCCCTTTTATACTATTGGGAATGGTTATTTTTATAATTCATTGAAATACTTAATGAATCTATATTAATTTTAATTTTAAAAATTCTCCAAACATGTTTATTCGAAATATAGATCAATTTTTGGACAACATAATATCATCCCATATTTTATAGTCGGGTTTATTTCACATTTTTACCCATATCATTTGGTTTTATCCCCTCATATACCTCATTCAATCTTACCATGAAATGGATATAAAATCTTTTAGGGATATTAATGTTTATATAAATATCAAAATTTCCCATAAATGTAGTATGGTTTAAATTATCAATTACATAAAAATCAGTTCAAATAATATATTATATTTAGGAATTTTATATCATTTAATAATATTTTATTATTTTGAAGATATATATAAATGAAAATGATTAAACGTATTATGTACAATAATATTAATAATACGCTGAAAATAATTAAAATTTGAAAAAAAATCCATACATACCTTGAATATCACAGTATTCTATATTATTTATTTATAAAAATATTTATCAAAAATTATTTCATTTGTAGTATTATTTATAATATATATTTTATATGTTAATAAACATTATTATTTCTACAATAGTTTTCTGTAAATATTTATTTTAAATTTATCTTCCCTAAAAACTAAAAATTATTTTCCAACATGACAATAAATATTTCTGATTTTAAATTACTATGTATACCTCCATATATCATATGGTTAACACATTAAACAAATATTATTTGTATTTAAAACAATTGAATATAAATTTAATCATTTTTTAAATATAACATAATAAATGTTATAATCACACTCAAATGGGAATATGACCATATAATGAAATATTGGAAGATAATAGATGAAATAGAAAAATAAAATAATCGAAAGTAAAGTTTTAGTGATATTTATTAACACATTTGATTTAATTTTTTAACAATAATTCCGTAATTTAAAATTTAATATGCTGAGAAAAAATATTATTGTTACTATTCTTATTCAAAAAAAATGGTACCATTTCTCAGAATTTTTTAAATTTTTTAAATAACGTAATCAGATTTTCAAAATTCAAAGCGCATAAATTTTATTTTTTAGTTAAAAATAAATAATGAAAATGCATCAAAATTACCTTTTTATAAAAATGACCTTTATTCATAATAAATAGATTATTCTAAATTCAACTATAAAATCTAGTTCAAAAACCACAATTTGAATTCCAATTATTAAAAATTTATATTTAAAAGTAATCCAAAATACCTATTTTTGTAATTAATATAAATGAAAACATGGTTTTCAATAAATATTTTCCACTATTCATTGAAAATTAATAATTTTTAAAAAAATACTTAAAAATCATGCTTATATAATTATGACTATCTTAATATGCAATTAAAATAGAAATTTCCAAAAAAATTAAAATAATTATTAAAAAAAATTATTATATTAACATATAAAAATTATTAAAATCCATTTTTGATCAGAACGTAATTTTGAATAATAAAATTATTTTAGTACAAATAATGTGATTATATAAAAAATATAACTGACGTGATCGCTATGGTCAATTCCATTGTCAAAATATGGTGTTTGAGGTGTTTTGGTAGGCCAAGGTGACTTGTTCCAAACACTTTTCGAGATCTCTAGTTCTATGAATTGTCTTTCCAATTCTGTGAATAGTTACATTGGTGAAAAATATGTAAACAGTGTCCTTAGATAGACTTATGTGAACATTTTTAATGGTGAGAATGATTTCAACTGTGCTATTAGTGAGATAGATGTAAATAATGTCATTGGTGAGAGATATGTGAAGACAGTCATTAGTGAGACAGATGTGAATAGTTTCATCAGTGAGACAGATGTGAACAGTGCCATTAGTGAGATAAATGTGAACTATGTCACCAGTGAGACAGATGTAAATAGTATCATCAGGGAGACAAATGTTAATAGTGTTATCAATAACACAAATGTGAATATATCGATCAGTGAGATAGATTTGAATAGTGTCATTAGTGAGACAGCTATGAATAGTGTCATTAGTGTGTCACTTTAGTGACTCTTATCGGTGATTCACCTGTTTGTAGGTCATCAGTAGATATTTTATCTATAGATCAGTTATCTATAGGTAGGTTTTCTATTAAAAGGTGATCTATCTGTATTTCATATCTTGGTAGGTCCTATATCGGTAGGTTATCATTCAATATGTTCACTATTGATAGGTCATATGTTGGTAGGCAATCTATTAGTAGGTCATCATTCGACAAGTGCTACAGGGTTTCTAGATTAGTTGGTATACAAGGTTTCCAGCATCCAGTAGTCTTTTCCCACTGATGTCATATTCTACATAAGTTTCATTCAACTTCTTCTTAAGGAATTTAATTCTAATTCAAATCCCATAACTCCTATAATAATATTCAAAATCGTCCGAGTTCTTTTACATTTTCGAACCATGTAATCTTGATCATATCATCCTATAATGGAAAATCTAAACCATATCTAAATTGGTTTTCCATTTTGATTTTCAAAAGTTTCAAGATACATTATTCCTTGTACTTTATTCTTCTTCGTCTTTGTGGGAGGCTCCCCAAGACTTTATTCCTAAGGATTTGTGTGATTTTTCTATCCTTGGATCATTTCCCACTTGAGGTTTTCTTGTGGTAGGTACACCACTTATATTGGTGCAAAAAGGCAGTGTCAATATGTCTTTGATATATGGTTTCTTCTAGCAACATCATAATGGTTACAAAATATGTTTCCACCCATTATCCATTATATTCGATGGTATATGATCTCCATGTTTCTAATCGACCATTATTGGGGCCAGGATAATGTAGTTAAACTATGAAGTCCACTGGTGGATGCAGTCATTGTAGGAGAGGTGATCATGATCCATTTTCTTTTACTGTTCTCGTGGATAGAACATTATAAAAAATTTTAAGTATGGTATTTATGTATTCTCTATTCTTTTAATTGTTGTCGTAGAGTTATCATGTTTTATCAAATGAATCAGAATGACATTGACAAAATAAATACTTGAACTATATTAAATAATTGGTATTAATTTCGTAGTGATTTTATTGCCTCTTGATTTTAAATATCATTTGGTATATATGATTTTCTTATTTATAATATCATTCATGATATTAAATAGTAAATAACGTAAATATGGGATTAATTATAAATTAATTCTCTAAAAATAAAGTGGAATGTTTAATTAATCAGGTTATTGTTTTTGTTTTTCTTGGTGATATTCAAATGGATGTACCTATGCATAATTAATTTAATTGGTTTATTCTACATGGAATAATTTACTGATTGTTCTATAATGATAATTCATTAAAGGGTTCTGTGTTACCCTACTACTTTTAATGTCCAAGAACCTTATTCCTTGGAGTTTGGAGTACTCATTTTGTTTGAAGGCAAAATTCCATGTATAGGTCTAGGAGCACAGTTTCATTATTGTTTGTTTCCTACTACATTTGTTATAGTGTGATCCTGGGGTGGCTGATCCTGGAGGACTGTTTTGGTGTGTGGGTTTAGGGAGGTGTAGTGGTGGTCATATTAGTTGACATCTATAGTGGTTATTTCAATGATTATTTTTCTAATTTAATTTTCCCATGACATGAGGAATATGGTCTTGCGTACCTTCCTTCTAAAATAGGAATAGAGGCATGGGGTATGCCATTTGTTTTACATGTTTAGCTTCACTGGTATGGATGGCCCTGCATTCCATAAATATGTTGAAATGATTGAATGGGTAGTTCATCTACTCACTGTGTTCAACCCCTTGTGTTTGGATTCATAGAATTATTTTCTAGAATACATATAATTGTTGAATAGAAAAAGGAAATTAATAAATGATTTCATAAATGATTTTAACCCATGCGGTCGTAGCTTTCTAGGATGTAATTATGAGGTTACAATTTAAAGGAATGTTGGATTTTGTTTGCTTATACATGGTGGCCATGGAACATTGTTGTGATGATAATAAAATGTAATATGGAAATTATAATGGTTAATTAATGGTTAAATGGCTAATTAATTTTATTTCCAAATGATTATATGTGATAAATTAATCTAATTAATCTCTTTAAATGGTGGTGTCATTACAGGATACTTTGTTTCAGCGATGGAAACTGGGACTCTGAGATATGTCATCTGTATTTGATTCTATTAATAGGTTATTTCCAAAGTGTGGTTTTAATAATTATAATATTCTTTATTTTTTGTGTATCTATATGATAATCTACCCTATCGGTTTGGGAAACTAACACCACATGGATTCTAATAACTAGGGTTGTTTTCCACAAAATCCTGACAAGAGGATGGGTGGCTGAATAACATCCTTTTCCCCACTCTATTCATTGGTATTTACTTGTGATGGAATGCCTGTCTATTTGTTTTCTCCATATATTAATTTAGAGTCTTGTAAAGGATTTTGGTTTTTTCACTCACAAATATTCTGGATATAGTTTTCTATTTTCTTCTGTAGGTATAAGATGTAATGGTTGTGATTTCAGGAGGATCCTTTTTAGGTGTATTGTGAATCCTGATACTTTTATGAGAAATATTTTATTTTTATATTATATAAATCATCAAAGGAATATTTCACTACACACAACACTAGCTTGGCTTGCTTTACACACAATCGCAGCCTTCCCCGATAGCTTACGTCGTACACAACACCGAGTTTCACTAAAGAACGATATATTATAATATTACCTCTTATGAATAGTATTAACTGAATTTTGAATTTTATAACATTTTAATTCATCTTATACATTTTCTAGAATGAGGTAAGAAAACAAAATCAGTTTTTTGGATAAAAGAAGTATTTTTCAAAAAATGTAGTTTTACCGCCTTTTGATGGCGCACCAACATTAAATCTAGTTTTTGACAAGTTTATAAGTACAATTTGACAAAATAAAATTCTTCTTTAGAATCAGGATATAAAAATTTACTTTGGATAAAATTTTCATATTATTCTGATAACTTTCATATTTTAATGAAGAGTAAAAACACGCTATATTTTATTTAAAAACAACTTTTTTCATCGCAATACTTTATATTGATAAATTATAATATTTATTGTTTTAAAATTATAAATAGAATATATTTTTACCATTTAATATTATTAATTTCATTAGAATTAATTTTACATTTAATTCATAGGTAAAAACATATCAATCTTTGGCAATGTTTTAACTTTTAAAACTCGTTTGTTTAACAACAAGATTAATTTTAAATTAATTATTGCAACTTCAGTGTTTTGAATTTTGAAAAATGGATTCCATATTTGGAATCAGTTTTTCCTATTTATGTTAGTAGGTTACTTTTATTTTTTTGACATTATGAATAGTAACTACGGTAATATTTTTATTTACTACGGTTAAAGGTAAATAGGGTAATTCAAGGTTAAACGAAAATTATAATAATTCAAAATTACCTTGAAAGTTGTTCTAAACTAATTGGATGAGAATTGTCCATCAATGGGAATCCTTGGGTCGATTTTGGGACCCCATTGAGCCACTTGGTAGTGACAATGACAATTTGGATTAATTAATTTACTGTAAAGACAAAATTGACATTAACAAAAACCTTTTAGTAATTAATTTTTATAAGGGGTTATATAAATTATATTTTCGACTATAAATATTAATTAGAAAGATAAAGAAATTTCCTACATAATTACATATTTTTTCTAATTTTTAGGCACAATATAAATTAAATTATTTATGACACAATAATGATGAAGTATTTACCTCGTTAATAAATTATTTAAATAAATAAGATTATAATGATTAAAATATTTTCCAAAAAATGTCCAGTTATTATTGGATGATTTTATTTACACCATTAGTCATATTATCTTCATCTTTAATAATTTTTGGACCTTTTTAATCCGAATATAAGTTTATAATAAAATAATATTTCCACACATTCCAAAGGTGCCCCTCTCCTCCCTTATAAAAGGAATCCTCCTCCCTCTCTTCCTCACAACTATTTGAGCCTTTATGCTCGGCCAAACCCTACCCATTTTACTTACCCACTTCCTTAGAAACCTTCTATAGGTACCGGTTTTATCAAAAGACCAACTCTAGTGCCTTAAGAGAAAGTTTAAAGGAGGCACTTCGAGAACGAGGTAATACCTTCTACCGTTTTCTTCAAATATTATTCTTCTTCTACTCCCTCTTCTTTAGTTGTTTCATTATGAGGTACTAACATCAGTTTCTCTCATATACTGATACGTTATTATAAATATGAAACAACCCTATTTCACCTCTTATCCATCCTACGGAAAACGAAATCACCGCGCATGCATACGTACGGGATATCGTCTCCATGCCATGGTGAAATCTATTTTCCACCACAACCATACTTAAATAGGTATAATGGTGTAAAAAATAAGTATATATGATTATGGTAAAGTGATATTGATTCTGAAATAGTATACATACACTCTAATATAATTCCACGACCATGGGAACGATATCATCGCTCGTGCGTACGTACGGAATACCGTCTCCACGATGTGATGAAACTCATTCTACATGATCTTAATTTCATAATGATTATATAAATTAATTGAATGAATGAATATGATATATATTAAACTAATACCATTCTGGAAATCAGGAATCTATATCCTAAAGAGAAGAATAAGAATTTATTTTACAAAACACGCATAAGAACAAAATGTAATAAACACCCGAATAACAAGTAGCAATGAAATATTACTAATAAGAAGCTAAGAATATATCCATATATGATATCATAACAATGATTATGTTTCTGGAATAAGTCAAAGACATTATTTAAATCATTATACAGGTGGTTCAGACACTTACAAAGCATATCAGACCTAAGGTAAGGGAAAATATCAAAATCTCATTTTTATCTGGGATTGTTTATACTTTGGTAATTATTGGGGTGTATTTTATCATCCACATCCATGTTTCCTCAATATGTAATATTATTTCCATCCACCTAAAATTGTTTTAATCCAATTTTACCCTTTGGTGAGTTTTTAGTAAAAGCTATGAAAGGAATCTTTTGACTTTTTTTTGTAGGAGGTACTTTTTGACTTTTTTGACAAAAGTACGTGAAGAATGTTTTTTTTACTTATACGACATGAATGGATTTTTAAAAAATTATTTCCAAAAATCTTCCTTTACAAGTTTTCAGGTTTATTTTTAATCAACTTCTTTTAGTTTAAAATTGTATGACATGTTAAGAAAGGAAAACTGTTTTTGATGTAGAAAGGATATTTTCCTCAAGAATGGAGTTCAAGTGTTTTATCAAAATTATTTTCCATCTAAGATAATATAGGGTTCTGTTTCTATCCATATTATTACATTGATTTGATTATGTTGTGATGGAAATATTTTTATATGAATTTTTTTAATATGTCATGATGTTTAAGATTCCCATTTTTATTACATGGGTTATGCAATGATGTATGGTTTATAATTTTGTGGCACACATAAGAATGATATAATTATAGGATTGGAGGAACCTATATCTCCCTCAAATGCATTTGGTAAATATTTTATATCTCATGAGATAGACATGGATGGAATGGTAGGTTAACCTGGTTCAGTGAAACAGGACTGAAACGAGGAGTGAACATGGTTCAGAAATGGACTTTGTCCACTAAGATAGTCTTGGCTTTGAGTATTTACTAAAAAGAAATGATTCTCTATGATCATGTGTGTATGCCACAAAGTTTCATGTTTTATGTTATTATAATTGGGATTACATTTCAAAACAATGATTTATCCCATGTCGTGAAATTACGAACTCTTTTGCAGGGTAAGATTTCCAAAATGTTCTGTTATTATAAATTTGATGTGATTGATATTTCTTTTGTTTACCCTTACTGAGAATTTGAGCCCACCCTTTTGTATGTTTTATTTCCCCAGGTCTGGAAGAAGGTTATTAAGTAGTATATTTCAAAAGGGACTCTAGATATGTTGAAATAAATGGGAGGAAAAGTAGATGATTTATGAACTAGTTGTTTATGTTTCCGAGTTTCTAAAGACACTATTCCTATATGGTCCTTTCATGGTTTTGTTATATGTTGTAATAAGTATGCTCAATTTTTAAGTATTAACCATGTATGTAAAGTATGGGTTGCTATATGTATAATATGTAGTGTCTTGAGTTATAATACCCAAAAATTGATACATGTTATGTGGGGTGTGGTGGATCCCAAAAACTACCTAGTAACAATGGGTTTTTTGGATGTGGTGGTGGTGTGTTGCATGGAGTGCATGTTGTGGTGCTTTGCTCCACTGTCTTCAAAAAACCTTTTGGAGGGAGATTCTCAGGACGTGCGACATTGTGGAAAAGTGGAATACCAGTTTGTAATGACAAGTGGGTTAACAATGATATATTTTATTATATTATATAATCTTGTATATGTTACGTGGTTAGTATATCCAAGGTGTGCCTGGGAACATTGTATAGATTTTTAAGTAACGATTTAGTTTCAATACTTGTTAATTGTGCTTATGCATTCTCTCTGTACTTGTAAATGAGAATCTATAGAGATGATTATACTATGTATAATGTTATAATCACCCTATATTATATAAAAAATTTAGTTCACTTGGTTTATGTTGGAGATCAGGCTGCTTACTACTAGCTTGGGGTTGCATGAGATTTTTTGGAATTTGTAGTCAGTTCCATTTTAATTTCTTTCGGTACATTCAGTTTTTTCCTTTCAATTTTAGTAGTTCATGCATGAAATTACATATTTTTACATTTGTTTATTTAATTCTGATGTTTGAGAGTGATCTGGTTTTTTTTTGTAATATCTCTCTTTCTGATGAGTTCTATTTAATTTTAATGCCTCGTATATGTGTGTTTATTATACCCTCAGTGCTAGTCACCATCCTAGGGCCTACTGGAAGTGGTACTTGAGTTTAATTATATATTTTATCAAATTTATATCAAAGGAGGAATACAATTTGTGGGTGGGAGTCATAATATAGTGGTATTAGAGGAAGATTCAGGGATAGGATGGATTTTCGGGAAAAGAAAAGGTGGGGTTTCATGCATTCGTAGAGAAACGGTGCCAAAAATGTTTAGAAAGCACAGTAAAAACATGAGACCAACTAAGACATGGGTATTTAAGTCCCCCTATGATATAATTCATGGACCTCTAAGACTAAACTAGCTAATAAATGAGTTTTCACATGATTCATGATTGATATCTAGGAAAGTTTCATGCATTATTCTTATTTTTCTTGTTTTTTAATGTACATACCATGGGATAGGCTAACCTAAAATGAATCAAAGAAAAATAATAATGAATTAATGATGATTATTCAATATTTTAGTGTTAGGATCTCTAATTGTTTGTTCTTTTATTGGTATGGCTCTAATTCCACATCCTCATTACGTTCGCAGAAATGATGTTCTTAATTTTCTGCTAGTCGATCACCTTATGGTATAGTTTTACAACAATGACACATGGAGGAAAAAATTCAAAGATTTTCAGGGCCGAAGTCTATAGAATTTTGAGGGATTTATTTCACCTGATTTCATGGATGAATGGTTGGATGACATTGAGATAGATTTCAGTTCTAATCATGTTCATAAGAAGAACTCAGTGTTTCTATTTGAGATGATAATCCGTGGAGAAGTGATGAATTGGTGGTTCTTGTTCGTCATAGACCATGATGACTAAGAGGTACCATGGGATGAGTATTGAGACAAATTTAGTGTGTATTTTCTCTATTATACCTTGAAGGTACCAAAATATAGTAGCTAATTACCCTTCTAGTGGAGATCCTATTTTCAAGAGTTTGATATCCATTTCAAGAACCTTCTTTGATATTCTTGAGTCTTGTTTCCATATGAGGATTCTAAGGAAGGCATTTTGAGATGTATTTTCCTCCCGAGATCCCATGCCATTTCACCTCATTTATAATGAAAACATATTTTTAGAATAAGTGAGGAAAGAGGTCTTTGAGAGGAGGTTTTCAAGAACCAGATCATCATTAGAGGGGAGTCTCCATGATTCCTCATGAAGTATAGTTGGGGTTCAAGGTTCATTTTTAACTGTGAAGAATAGTTTATATTCATGTAGGGGTGGGTCAAATCTGTATATATATCATTTCTCAGTGGGGGAAATGGATCATAAACTTATTTTAAGGGATTATGTTCTTGTTTTTAATGGGTAGGATGAGGAATCTAGTAGTGAAAGTGACCGTCCATTTAGATTGGTTAGTGTTTAATAGGTGTTCTGCTTCAAGTTCCACCATTGAGGCTATTTTAGTCGCGGCAGAAACAAGGGGTTTCAATTTCATTAGATCGAAATTGAGTATATTGGGAATGTAGCAGACAACTACATGGTTATCCCCATTTTTAGAGAGTAGATTTTGGACATGGTGGTGGTTATCAGCATGTTTTTAGAGGTTGTGGAGTAGGTCGTGGTCATCATTATGCCT
This sequence comes from Viscum album, assembly GCA_963277665.1. Classification (NCBI taxonomy): domain Eukaryota; kingdom Viridiplantae; phylum Streptophyta; class Magnoliopsida; order Santalales; family Viscaceae; genus Viscum; species Viscum album. The sequence continues at coordinate 26,935 of CAUJRU010002643.1, forward strand.
TATATTTTCCAGCACTGGGCAATTCAGACATCATTCCAGGAATCCATTGCTTTTTTCTACATGGATTTGTATACTGTCATATTTAGTAGTGATTCACTCCTTCATATCACATTCCTTTTCCAAGCCTTATAAATTGAGGTAAAGATGATTCTCGTGCCCTTGATGCTGACTGTGCAAGTTGGAGGTTGAGATGACTTGTTTGATGTATGTAGAGACTATGAGCTAATGCTGTGGTAGCTTATATCATGGAGATATTTCCTATTTCAGGGATAAAACAATATAATTTCTTCCTCCACGTGGATTAGTTTAATTTTTGGAGGCTATCATTGATTGATTCCAGAGGCAGGTGGTGATCTTCGATGATAACAGAGAGACAATGGTGTTTTTAGAAAGTGATGCCCTTAGATGGGTTAGAGGTGTGTTCCATACTTTTCTTCCTTGATTGATGAATTGATGGTGACTTCATTTTAGGTTTAGAAATTTTTGTTTCCCAGTGTCATAGAAGAGTAACCTAATGTATTTACAGATGATTTTGTAGAGTACCCCGTCGATGAGAGATTGAGATCAGGATTAACCTACAACTAGGCGCATCTCCTATCATTATGTCTCCAAATTCGATCGATACATTTGAGTTGTGAAAGATACGTTTTCAACTTTATGTTCTTCTATAGTAAGGGTTTTTCTATCGAGTGTCTCTCCATTGGGGCACAAATTTTGTTCGTGAAGAATGTTCATGACTGTTTGTAGTTATCTATTGATTATCATCACTTAAAAAAATGTGACTGTGATGAATCAATATCTTATTCTACATATTGATGATTTATTAAATCATCTTTAGGGAGAAATTTAGTTCTTAAGATCTATTTCCATTCAGGATATCATCAAATGGGTTTGAAGGAAGAGGATATTCGGAAGATTTCATTGCGTTGTTGTCAAGGGATTACAAGATTGTTGTTCTCTCATTTAATGGGATGAATTTTCCACCTATATTTATGGGGTTGAGGAATGTTGTGTTCCATGAGTTCATAGAAAATTTAATGTTGGTCTTCATCGATCACATCCTTATGTACACCAAGTTTGAGGAGGATCATACTAAGCATCTACATGCAGTGTTTTGAGTTCTTCATCGACAACAGTTGTTTGGGAGGATGCGGAACTGTGAGTTTTTCTCAAGAAATCTATTTCTTAAGGAATGTTAAATCCATGTAGGGAGTAGTTATTGATCCATCATTGATAGAAGAAGTTAAGATTTGGACTTCCCCAATGGTAATGATAGAGGTTTAAAGTTTCCTTGTCCTTGTAGGCTTTTATAGGTGGTTCATAGCTTATAAATTTGAGGTTATGACTCCCCTAACAGCATTGGATAGAAGGAATCACATGCTCATATGGATTAATCAGTATGAAGAATATTTAATGTATATAAATGAGAATTTATTTATTGATCCAGTTCATTGTATACCAGCATAAGGAGTTCATTTTGAGGTTTTATGGGATGATTCCTTTCTAGGTTAAAATATCTTATGATCTAATTGATATGAGTCGTTTCATATGGGTCTCTTAACATATTTAAACCTAATAAAAACTATTCCATACATGATCTTGAGTTGGCTACAATGGTGTTTTAGTTTATGTTGTATAGATATTATCTCATCATAGAGTGCTTTTTGGTTGTCATCGGTCATAAAATACTAAATTATGTTTTTTCCCAGTGAGACTTGACATTGCGACAAAATTGGTGGATGGTGTTCATACAATTTAATGACTTCTAAATCTTATATACACCTTTTAAGGTGAATTTTGTTGCAGATGCACTGAGTAGGAAGTTGTATAGTGATGAAGATCTTTAATCAAGTTATTCATGGAGTGTAATGGAGGAACATTCATTATTACAAATGGATATGAGATTAGTTGTGGGAAGAGGTTTTCATTTTTAATTGATGGTGAAGTAATTTTTAGTGCTGCGGGTGGATGAATTCTAGTTGGGGGATCTTGAGGTGGATTTCTAGAGAGAATTATTTGTTTATAGAGAGGACATAGATGGTCGGTTTATTGATGAAAAACCCAGTGTTGTTTTATGGAAAACTTTTAATCCCTTAGGAGATGCATGAGATTGTTAATTGAGAGTTACAATGTTCTCCCTTAGGGAAATATTTGGGTATGAAAAAGAGATACTAGACATTGACAATTCAGTTTGGGTGGCCTTGGTTGAAGCATGTTGTTGAGGATTTTATGTCTCGATGCTCGATCTGCTAGAAGTTGAAGGTAGAGAATTGTGTTCCCAATGGGTTGATCCATCCGTTAAATGTTCCACAGTAGAAGTGGGAGGACATCTCAATGGACTTTGTTATCATTTTACGTCGATATAAAGGATGATAGGGTGGTATATGTGTTGTTGTGGATTGTTTGATGTAATAATCCAACCTCATCATAATCATGGAGTCGATCTCAGTTGGGGTTTTTTCAAGTGAATATCTAGACTAGGTGGCGAGACACCATAGAGTCCCCAATATGATCATTTATGATCAAGATCCTTATTTTTTCTTTAGGGTGTGGAGAGGTTTCTAGTATGTTTTTGGTTCTCAGATATTTTTTATATCATATTTTCATCCCTAAATGGATGGTCAGAGAGACTAGTCTATCCAGAATCTAGATGACACGTGGTTCTTGTGTGTCTTAATTTTGGAGGTTCGTAGATGCAACACATAACCATGATAGAGTTCACATAAAAAAAATACTTTTCTCTCTACCATCATTATTTCACCGATTGGAGCCTTGTATGGCCGACCATACTGTACTATTTTGTACTAGACTATGGCTGGAGAGTAAGCAATTCTCAATTCAAAATTGTTACAGAACACGACATAGATGGTTTATGTGATTCGTGAATTGATGAATGCATCAAAATATCATAATAAATTCTATGCCGAAAATAGGAGGAGACCTTTGGAGTTTGATTTTAGGGGTACATTGTTTTTTAAGGTCATTCCCCATTATGGGTAGAGAAGGTTTGGTTATGATTGTATGATTTCTCCCTAGTTTGTAAGTCATTTCGATGTGTTTTCTTATAATGTATTTCTGCCGTATTGGGTAGTACATTGCCCATAAATGTCAATGATACAAGATGTTTTACAAATATTATAGCTCTATCATTATATTTTTGATGAACCAAACTTCATCTATTGGGGTAAGATCAATTTTGATAATGATGCGACCATCAAGGAGTAGTCTGTTGAGATCCAACACCGTAAGGAGAATGTTTTGCGTGGGCATGATATCCCATCAATTCATGTCCTGTGGAACTATTGTGGGGTGGATGATAGAACCTGAGAATTTGAGTTCTAGATACGCACTCAATACTCATTATTGTTTTATTTTCATATATTCTCATGTAATGTTTGTTCATTTTGTGGTTGTAGACCATTCATGTTTATCATATGGATTTATTTTTTTTCCTTTTGTGGATTCCTCTTTTTTGATAGGTATCTCCCATGGGAGAGTGGGTAAGAGCTAGTATTAGATTTCTAGTCATATCATGTGGTTCCTTTGAATATGTTCTTGAGATATTTCAGTGGTGAGATCTGTGAGAGGTATCTCACAGGGTGGTTGTTCATACCCCATTCATTGTATCCCCTCTGGTTTGTTTTTGTATTATCATGGAAAAGTCTCTTTTGAGAGGTATTTGATGTAAATTTCAGTATCTCTATTGTCCATTACATTGTGAAAATCTAGTATTTGCGGGTTTTTGGGTGGTCATGTTGATTATTCCTAAAACCATGGAATATTTCTTTTTCTATGAATAGTGTTTCCAATTTTGTGAAATGTTCCCATAGTGAGACAGATGTGAATAGTGTCATCGATGATACATATGTGAATAGTGTAATTTGTGAGACAAATGTGAACATTGATATCGGTGAGATAGATGTGAACAACATCACTATTTTTTAAAGATATGAAAAATGTCATTAGAGAGACACATGTGAATAGTATCACTAGTGATACAAATGTGAAAAGTGTCAACAATGAGACATATTTGAAAAGTTTCATCGGTGATATAGATATGAAAAATTTCATATATGAAACAAATGTGAATAGTTCCATCTATGAGGAAGATGTGAATAGTTCTATTGGTGAGACATATGTGAATATTTCTATTGATGAGACATATGTGAATAGTTTCATTAGTGAGTGACATCGGTGAGTCACCAATCGGCTGGACATATGTCGGTATTTCATCTATTAGTAAGTCCTTTTGTCAGTAGGTAATTTTTCAGTTGGTCATCTATCGGTAGGTCCTCTGTCGGTAGGTCATAATTCAGTAGTTTATCTATCGATAGGGCATCTATAGGTAGGGACATTAGTTATTCCAAATCTATTGGTGAACAAAGTTTCCATCATCCTACAATTTTGTCCATTGGACATTATGTTTGACATTAAATGCATTCAATGCCATTTTTAAAGAGATTTAAGGAAGATTAACATCAAATAACTCCAATAATAATATTCCTAAGTGTATGGGTTCCTTTAATTTATCAACCCCTGTATCCTTGACAACATCATACTTTAATGGAAAATCAAAACTGCATATATACTACAACTCCATTAATATTTTCAAATGGGCGACGATAAATTTCTCCTTATTCCATCATCTTCTATCTCTTGTTGTGAGGCACCGCAATCCATTGTTCCAGAGGATTTGTATGAAAATGATTTCCATGGATCATTTCCCCATGGATTTTTTCCACATCCATGTGCACCCCAGTCTTGTCGAACCAAGGAATTGTCGATCCCTCTTCGATATAAGGTATAATCTACCACTGCCTTCTGGGCTCCTCAATTTGTTTCATCCTATTATCTTTTACCTATAATGGAATGTTATCTACATGTTTATAATGGGGAATTCATTGGGTTTATTTATTCAATTGTGTTATGGAATTCTTGGGTGGATGCAGTCATTGTGGGAGAGGTGCTCGTGATCCGTTATGTTGTTCTGTTCTTGTGAAATGAACATCATAAGTCTTCAGATGTAGGGGATTCATAGATTCTATATTCCTTTACATGAATTCATAGTGCATTATTTATCTAACTAATCATAATGAAATAATCATAATTAATACAAGAACTGGATTAAAGAATTGGAATCAATTTTTTAGTGATTTTATTACCTCATGATTTCCTAGATTGTGTGATATATATTCATTTATTGTATAGCATGTCGTTCTTGATAAAAATACATAAAGAATTTAATGGAGGAATTAATTATAAATTAACTATCTAAAGATAAAGATGTGTGTTAACAGAATTTGGTAGTTGTTTTTTTCATTGTGATAATCATATGGATATAGTTGTGCATGTTTAATGGAATCAGTTATTTAAATATGCAATAAAGGATGGGTTGTGGGATTAAGAATATTTTTGGAAGGGTTCTGAGTTACCCACATTCCTTTAATGGCCAATCACTTTATTCTTTAGAACTATGAGTGATATTTGTGTGTGAAGGCATAATTAATTAAATGGGGCCTAGATCCCTATTGTTATGTTGTTTATTTATGGCTTCATCTATTGTGGTGTGATCCTATGATTGTTGAGTCTGGAGGGTTGTTGTTGACTGTGGGGGAAGGGAGGCCAAGTGTTTGTGGAAGCCTTTGATTCATAGAGTAACAAGATACATCTATTTCTTCTTGTAGTTGTCAAGGAGGACACCTTGAATAATGGAACATGTTGATGTTTGGCATACCCAATGATATGAATGTTGTTGTTTCAGATTTTGATATTTGTTGATCTACTTTAATATCTGAACTTCTTGAGGTAGATGGTCTTGTTTACCCTTCATCCAAAATAGGTGACAACATGTTGGGTATTCCATGATGTTTTCCTATTTATCATCTCATGTATGGATGGGCGTATAGTCCAACTAAAGGTGTAAAAGACTCTACATGTAGTTCATCTACTCAGCGTGTTGAGCCCCATATGTTTGAACACATGGAATTATTTTAAAGAATACATGTAATTATAGTAATGTGATAATGCTTATAATAATTGATTGAATAATAAACATTAACCTATGGGGTTGGCGCATTCTTGGAAGCAATGGAGAGGTTATTATTGAACTACAGACTTGGCGTGGTGATTCCTGGAAGGAATGAAACATTGTTGTAATGTTAGGGAAATGTAATATGGTATTTATAATGGTTAATTAATGGTTACATATTCGATTAACATATTTTCCATCTACTAAAAACTGATAAGGTAATCTAATGTTACTATTTAAATGGTTTTGTGTTTAGAGGATACCTAATCTTAGCATTGACTATCGAGAGTCTAAGAGAAATCAGCTACAGTTGAGTCTAAGACTAGGTTAAGCCCACAGTGTGGTTGTGAGCTATATAATATTATATAATTTTTGTGTTTTAATACACTAATAAACACTATTAGTTAGGGTAACTGATACCCTAGGGATTCTGAGCCCTTTTTGGGGTTTTCCCCAACATCCCGGTGGAAGGATGAAAGGCTGACTACCCCCTTTGTCCCCACTCTCTTATAATTATGATTACCTGTGATGGAATTCCTTATGATTAGTTTTCCCGGTATATTTTTTTGAAGGGGTTTAATGACTTGTGGTTATTTCACACTCGTATATTCATGATATAGTTTCCAATGTGATATTATAGATATAACATGTTAATAATGTGGTGTCTTGAGGATACTTACTCAGTGTGTGGGGTATTGTGGCTTGAGGTTTAATTCTCGACATTTGATATGTTCCATGTTAGATGTGGTGGATCTCGAAAACTACCTTATTACTTTTGGTTATGTGGAATGGGTCTTGGTGTGTTTCATGAGGTGTAGGTTGACATTATTTTCCCAGGTTTCTTCATGCTAGCCTTTTTGGAGAGATACGCTTGAGACATGTGATGTTGGGGAAAAGCGGTAAACCAGGGGGGAAGTGGAAGCAGGGTACCCTTATATTCATTATTATATTATATGATCTTTTATGTGATATATGATGAGAGTATCCATGGTGAGGCTGGGAACATAGTATACCTGTCTAGGTGGGGATTTAGTTTCAATTTATGTTAACTAGGTTTTAGCATGCTCTTTTACTTTTGGATGATGGTCTCTTGGGAGAATCCTACTGATTATAATATTTCACTAACCCTATATTATATAAACTTTTTTAGGTTACCTGGAGATGGTTTAATATCATGCTAGTTTCTACTAGCTTGGGATTGAATGTGTGGTTCATGATTCATTGTCACTACTGTTTTACTTTCTTTTGATATATGTAGTTTTTCAATTTCAATGGTAGAATTTCTTTCACAACATTACATATGACTACTTGAGTATAATTCATATTGTATTCTGAGAATGAGTTCTTTTGTGTTTGTCTTGTCACTCTCTTTGGAATGTGTTCTCTAAGATGATAATTCCTCCCACCAGTGTGTTTACAATATCTTTATGGATACTCTCCATCCTGACACTTACTAGTGGTGGGACTCGGGGGGTCAATACCTCTCTTCACACGTTTTAGGCCCATGAGTGGTACACATTGTGGGGAGGAGTCCTAATAAGAATTATTAATTCATAAATTAGAGTTTTTTTAATTTTATATAAATATATATGTATATTTAATTATTAGTTACTATTATTCATTCCCACAAAATTTAAGAAATAAATTATGATAGTCTCATTTAAATAATAATAATTTATTTTTCTTTTAATCTGTGTCTAGTGTATATGTATTCTATCATTCATAGTATCTCCTCTTAAAATATTTGATTATTTCCTATTGGAAAGTTTTTCATGAGTTCAAAACATATTATTTTTAAATATTCTTTATTATTATATATTTTTCTTCCTCTATAGTTATAAAATTTATCTCCTCTAATCAAATCACCAGATATATTGAGGTAAATTGTATAAATAAGAACATCCCAAATACATTCCCACCATTACTTCTAAATTCACTAATGTCATAAAATCACTAGAATACTTACCAATAAATTATTAAGGTGTTTGAAAAAGTATTTTTTCAAAAGAAAAGACATATTTCATAATTGAATTGAACCTGTTTATTTATTTTTTAACCTACTTCAAATATTATTTGACTGCAGTAAAATAATAATTTAGATACTTAAAATATAATTAATTTATATTATTATTTCTATTGTGTGACCCTAATAAATTCTCATTCCATGCTTTGGGAAATGAAAACATAGCTTCTACATACAAGTGAACTGTGACCTCCACAAAGCGATGTCTTTTGTTTTCCTTCACCTGCACACATAGATGTTCATAATGATTGAATTAATGATTTTCTAGGATTTTTGTATATTATTATGATTCATAAATTATAAAAATTTAGATATTATATTATAATTTCCATCAATTGTAAATATTTTATGAGTCTTATGTGTACATGGGGAAATCCACCTCCCATAGTGATGTGATGCATTTTTTCCTTTATGAGTGGCATGAAAAATATTAAAAATGGATCTAATTAAAAAATAAGAAATGTATATCATATTTATGAATCTATGAAAGAAAAATATAATATGAATTATTTATTTTCCACCATGTATAAAATAATAACCACCATTTATGGGTATACATATTCTATATCCTTTATGATATGATGTAATTCATTTTTAATGACCTCTAAAATTGATGATTAAATAATTTTAGTTAATTTATTAATATGATAATAATTTTTAGATTAATAATTATGGGAGAATGTGAAAAAGGAAACATACAAATTTGATGTCATATGAAAGTAGTTTGTTTCTAAAAATGAATAACCTAAAAATATCTAACTTGAAATTAACAGATTTTGTAACTAGATTGAAAAAGGTAATAATTTTCATAAAAGGGAAACTGTCAGGGTAGTAAAATAGAAGAAATTATTTAATCATCTGTAACATTAATATATGTTTATTATATGGTATTTTATCTACATATGTCTTGATTTAATCTCTAGGTAAGAGACATTATTTTAAAAAATACACTATAAAGGTATTTACCACATCACATTTTTATAAATGTTTAATATCATTCCATTTCAATTTTTATATTTTAATATTATATATCTTCAACTTTTTGCAATGTTAACTTTCAATATTTTTTTTGTTTTTTATAAAATTGATATATTTTTATATTTTTAATCATTTTCCAATTTTTTTGGGTCATTTTAAAAATGTAAAAAAATAATGTTTTCAAGCATAAATATTATGAAAACTCTTTCATGAAATCTTAGATATTATGTGTTCTTGATAGTCAGTTACATGTTATCTATAGATATTATCAATGAAAAAATTTATCTGAATAAATTTTAATTACTTAATGATTTTAAAATGAAATATATCCATATTCTCATCATTTTGATATAACGAAAATTTTTGTATCTAATGGGATTGATTAAAAATAATAATGGGTATTATGATTATTATGATATGAATTTCATGTTTTTGGACCATTACATTGTGATTCATGGGTCATACAAAAATAGATTTGATGATGGATGTCCCTAACAAATGTCCCTAACACATTGGGTAATGTGCTAGACTATTTTGGTAAATGGTTAATCAATAGAGAAATGTGAATTATTATGTTTTTTGATAACATTATCCGGGTAATTATAAGGATAATTTTATGACCCAACTTCCTCATGAAATTATACTAGTCATTAGACAACAATGGATCTCCATTAATACCCTTGATTTCTCCCATCTCACATGAGGATATTAACAACTATGGTCACATATAAAGACAAATGGTTATACCAATAAAAACCAGTTCTTTTGTTGTTATCTTTCCTCACCCACACACACCCAGATAATCTACACAAGAAGTCACACATCAAGACACCATCCCAACCAATATTGTTTTACTATAGAGTTAAAAAAAGGTTAGACCTGATAAAAATGGTGCACTATTTTTTCATTGGTAGTAACATTTATCGTGTTTTTATATCTTACTTTTATAGGGTTTTTATATTCTCCCAGTACCATTTAAATCAAAACACACTAGTTGATCCAAAAACTCAAAACTAGGTAGTTACATTAAACAATAGATTTTTAATTAACACTAACACCATCTTTCACAACCTTTCTTTCACGTTCCATGATCCCAGTAATTTTACCACATGAGACATGTTTAATACCAATGTTTCAACTCAATAATTCCAAATTCCATCACAAACTAAGGTCACCATTTAAAATAATTAATTTTTCTATAATACAACACATATTATGTTAATGTTCATTTTTCTCACTAAAACACACACTACAAATTATCCCATATGGTCACCCAACTTGACAGAACTCTTTAAAAAGAATTTATAACATTAGATTCCTACTCAATAAGGTTAGTGAAATGAATGGTGATCCTTATTCAAATGTGAAATATCATGTATGATTTTTATTTTACACATTATTAAAGGAATTACATATAACGTACCACATTACATGTGTGTCTTCTAATCATTTTTTTGGATTTAAAGGATATCATTTGATTTTATAGGTTACGAAAAATGTACTTAAGATTTATGGAATGATAATAATATTCTAAAGGTAAAAGGGCAATTTTAAAATTTTCTCGCGTATTATTGAGAAAATATATTTCCTATGTTTTTTATTGCATATTTTTTTTATAAAAAATGATTATGAAAAATATTTTAATTGTTGTTGAATTCATGTGTAAGTAATTTTTTAGATTACAAGTTTATTTTGCAAACTAGAAAAAAATTTTATGTGTATTAATGTATTTAAGAGGGATTAAATAATATTATTTAATTTATATCAATTATAGATATCATTTTACTAATATAACATTCTAAAATTCTATTAATAGTTCAGGGGATAAGTAAATATTTCAACAAAGACAGCTGTTACAATTTAAAAAAAATAAAATGAATCAGAGTGGATGTAGCTAATTTAACATATAATGGATTTATATTTAACTGTTTTTCATTTTTTATAATATTATATATACAAAAGATCATGAAAATGTACAAATTTGATGTTTTATTTGAAAATAATTTAATTAATTATCAATTAATGTACATGGAATTATAGCAGGTAGGAGAGGGATGGTTTTTATAACATTAGTGGTTGGGATTATTTAGATAAGGATATTATTTGAAATTTGAATTCAATAATCAGCTAATATTTTCACAATTGACCATATATTAAAATTCATAGATACACATTTTATCGTTTATTTTATGGGAGTTTAAGAAGATGTATGAGAATTTAAAATTTTGATTATATTTTGGATATGGTTTGAAATTAAAATATGATTACTTTTTTGAATCAAATTATAGATAACTCCATTGTAATGAGCATTATGTTTTATTATTTTGTAAATTTACATTTATTCTTATAAGCACAATATTCAAAAAAATTATTCTATTTTATTTTTTACAAATATATTAAAAACAACCTCAACAACAAATAAAACAATATCCTGAAAAATATATATTATATACTAAATATGGACGTTTATATCTGGTAGTTATTTAATTTAATATTTTAGGAGAAATTAATATTAACCTTGGTAAAATTATATAACTACAGAAGTGGAATGAATTTTTTAATTAATGTTTGATCTACGGGATGTAATATCAAAATAGAACCAAAAAATTACCTTATTTAACTGGATGTGTCAAAATAGACAATAACAAACCAATGTTTTGAAATATGTAATATATATAGATGAGGATGTTGAATATGGTTATTATATTTATTTAAGATATTAAAAATATATAAATGTAATTATTACTCTTTTAGTAACTCCAATATGTCATCAAAGGGTTAAAAATAAAAAATATTTTAAAATTCTATATTATGTTTTAATATTTTATTCTTACGACATTAATTTATTATTATCTTTTATACATAATAAAATTTACATTAAAAGATATAAAATGTTGATACAACGTGTGTGGAAGGAATAGAAAAAATAAATTAATGAATCTAAAATGTATTATATATTCAATTATTTATTTTGATATTAGAGTTTAATGTAAAATTGTAAACTACTTTTTTAATGAGTTTATCTTCTAATTAAATCCTTATCTTGATTCTTTAAAAGTAAAATTAAATGAATAGTTTTTTAGATTACCCTAAAGGAATTTTAATGTTAAAAAATTATTTTCAAATCATTATAAAACAATAAAATATAAATATCTTGTCAAATGAATGGGAAAATTTGGAAGCTATCATTAATGGTTAATTTTTGTTTTGGTTTGATTTTAAAATTACATTCACGAACCTTAAATAATGTATTATTTTTACATCTTTTAATAATTACTATGTGTGAAAAATTGGTTAAACTGAAATATAATGAATATAATTTAGTATCAATAGATAAAAATTTTATTGGATGATTATAATTTGACCATGGACTCATTATATTAAATTATAAGGAATATTGATTCATTTTATCATATGTCAGAAAAATATTACATATTAATATTTCTTGTACTTACATATTTTCTACCCACATTACATCTAAAATCGTATCTACTCTGGTATCTTCATCAAACATTATAAATTTTTGTTATCAATATATATTGAAAATATTCATCTTTACATTTCATCCTGTATCGTAATAGTTATGCTAAAAAATACAAACTTATGATTGTATACTTTGAAATCCAAAATAAATTTTCTAATGAAGAAGTTTAATTTTAAATATGGTGTTTTTCAATAATTTATTCATCAGGATCTATAAAATTTTCATTAATTATTGTGAAATATTAATGTTGATATCATCAATACATTAATGATTTATCGTGTTTTTTCTTCAACAAAATTTTATCTCTTTTTCCAGCATGTGAGAAATGCAAAGAGAACATGTCTATTCATGTGGATGACCAGAGACAAGAATCGTTGTGTTTCATTTTCAATCTCAAAATAATTTTTTTTTCTAAAACTGAATTAATAAATATATATAATATTTTATAAATTAGTATTATTATATAATGTTAAATTATTAAATAACATCTTACCCATATCATCAATTGGAAAATGATAACATTTCTCGTGCATACTTGTACAATACGACCTCCGCGTAACTATGTGATTAATTTTTAATTATTGTATAAAATGTTTGGTAATATTTATGGTAATAATGTATAAATATGAAAACTATAACATATTTATGATTATTTAAATTTAATATACGATTTTCGATGTTTCATCTTCACTTAATATAAAAACTAAAATGATAATTATGCTTGCATGCATATTGCTATCTCCATGAAATAGTAAAAAAAAAATTACTGACTGCATTACATCAATGAATTTAAAATCAAATTTTATATATAAATGTGATAATAATATAATGACTAATAATTTTTAACTAATTTAATAATATACCCTTTCATATTTTTAATCGTAATAATGTTGTTTTGTGATTATGAATGGATCATCCTGAAAACAACTTCCATGAACATAATAAATGTAGTAACAATATAATTCATGGTAATTAATAAAATAAAATGGGTTATGATAACATAATAAAACCTAAAATTGATATAAATCTTTTATAAACTAATTTACTTTTATTATACATGATATAAAGATTCTGTTGGATGAGTCAGAATAGAGGTTAGCGATATTCTTTAAAAAATATATTATAGTTTACATCCAAAAAATATTCAATCCATGTCATGGTTTACTTAGTAGATTCATGAAACATATTATAAGTTTTTATAATGTTGATAAATTCCATTTGAAAATATTATTGAAATTTATTATATAGGATTAAAAAGGCATTCTTTTCAACATTATCCACAATGGTTTTTCGATTACTATTATATTAAAAAAATAAGTTTTTTAAGATATATCATCATAAAAACATTCCTCTATCATATTAATTATATATTATTATTATTCCATTGTATTTTCTATATTTATTTTCAAAAATAATAATTCTCTATATATTATGAACTTTTTTATCTTAATTAATTATATTTATGGTTACATGAACATATTCTTATCATTAGGTGATAATAAATTTTTATTTTGACTATGAAATTAATTCTAATTAATATGAATTTTATGATTACTGTGAGTATAATATGTATTTTCATCAGGTTATGATTTTTGAATTTTATTATTATGGATGGGTGAGGCCAAAATAAATACAAGGAGAGCAGAGCCCAAAATATCCCTTTAAACCATGGGGTAAAATAACTGATTTTTATATTGATTTTTTCTCCCATGATATGTGGATATTATCCAGTTATGTGATTAAATTTTTATCTCAAATGTATGTTATATTAAAAAATAAAATTTCATTATTTTGTTTCGTGAACATAAATACACTAATGACTATCAATAAATAATAATTATTGTTAGAATATTTTTTTTAACTATAAGTGTGTTTATTTTTTTCATAGGGTTTTAGGGATATTCTTTGAAGTATTATAGAAGAAAATGGTCTGGGAATATTTTGTCAAGTGTATTCACTACATGAAATTTATTGATGGTTTTAATGAGATTCTGAGAATAATTACCAAATTTAATTCATTGTGCGGATGACATAAAGGATGCGAGTTATGGACACATCATAAGAATATCACATGAGATTATAAACATACATCTACTTGTTTTACGGAATACATGCCTCCAAATAGGTTGAAACTATGAATAAAGGATTAACAATTTTAATCACTCATAAACATCTGTTATTTTCAAGCCACTCAACTAAATCCCTATTAATTTATGAGACATGTCCTCTTATGAAAGATAGGTAGGTTTTTTGTATGTCATTGTCTCTTTGGATAACTCTATTTGGAATTTATGACATTCAGTGTGGATGATTTATCCCCATTTTGGTAATTTATTCATTCTATTTTTGATTCCTTTATTGATCTAGTCTTTTACAGTTGTGTGTGCTATGTTTTTTTAAGGTAATTATAGATTTTAAATCAGAATTTATCCGTTTTTTTTCCATCCCACATTTCCTTCAAATTTAAGCCATTTGTTTTATTTTGGTACGATGTTTGAGAACCTTAATGTGAGGGTTTAATTAAAAAATCCCCTCATCCATTAATATATTAAATTCAATTCAAGGATTTTAAAAAATAGTTCCTTTTGTCATTTTAATATGTCCATTTTGAGAATTTTGTATATGTAATAGTAGTAGGGTTTGTCCATTGGAATTCAATGGGTGTATAAATTTTTTGGCTCTGTCCAGTACCAGCAGTTTGGTGTATTTTTGTCTACGGAATGATTGACATAGTAGTAATTTTCCCCTTCATTTTTGTTCCTCAATTTGAAAGAAATTAATATAACGGTTTTGTGGACATCTAGTTGATGTAGTCATTATTTATTTATAAATTATCTATCTATATTAACTATATATTATTCGTGTATAATAGTAAAATTATTATATGGATTTGTAATTTTTTAATTTTATATAACTATTTTTATTATCGTGGAATGATTGTAATTTTTTCTTTTATTATTTTTAACATTGATTGTTTTAGAATAATGGTAAAGGGTGGCTGTTTGTAAAGAATTTTATATAGAAACTGTATAACTATTAACCATGTGATAAAAAAACATATTATGATCATATTATTTCATGGGGAATTTATAAATAAATCATTATTGGGATCATAAAAATCCAATTTAGCTCACAACATACAAACCACATCAATGGTGTGTAAAAAATGAATTCTGTATTAGTATTAGAAAAGGAATGTGGTCATAGTGTGGTGAAATTTTTTTAGTCGATAGGGTTTGGGTACCTATGGGTGCGATGGAGGGACATTTCCAATATATCACATCGTGTATTCTTTCCATTTTTGTTTGTGTATTACCATTGTTAGAAATTACCCATATATTATCTTCTTGTTGTATTATGTTATATCTCTTATTATTCCATATCATTGAGCATGGAATATTTCTTCTCATGTTTTTTTGTGGATATATATATATATATATATATTCCTTTTATCTTAGTATATGTATTGTGATATCATTCCATTTTTCTTCTAGATTAATGCTCAGGTGAAATTTTCTAGACTTTGGGGATCTGTAATGCCAATCAGATCAATGGTGAATCCATTTGAGTAATTTTAAGAGGGTGACCTATGTCATTTTTTTATAAAATTTTATCAATGGGGTTATATTATATATATTCCACGATAAGTAACATATGATAGATAAGAGATATGATTTTGGGACTTATGTGGAATGTTATAGTGAGTGGTTTTCCAAGTCGTGCTGAGATGAGCCTCAAGATACCACGGGATGATGGGATGTGTGTCTCTAGTGATTGGTTTTTGATCATGATATGAGTTTCTCCATATTATTTTCATGTTTATCCTGACTTAATATTTTCAGTATAATCAATATATTGTATTATATATATATGTGACGTACTCTTATGAATAAATTGGATTATTAAGTGTGATATTCCACTAAAGGAAATTTTCCAATGGATCATATTATTTTAGGGGCTATAAAATGGGTAGTTAATGTTTTAGACAATAATTTACCAAGATTTTAGAACCCAACTATTGAGGTTCATCTAAATGATGTGGGGTATGAGGATTGTACATGAGAGCATGTACATGAGAAGCCCTATCCTCAGGTGGTACAAATGAACACCCAGAGGGAGAGGAATAGAGGGAAATGATAAATATGGTCATTATATTATTGTATTCATTTATGGTTTTTAAGGTGATTGGTGTGGCATTTAGGATTCAGGGTCCCAACAACTACTGGTGGGGTCCTATAGTATAGGATGATAATCTTGTCTGCATAAATTGGATGTGTAACCAGGACCATTTTCATTCTTTAGTTATCTACATAGTGTCTGATAGTTGAGAAGTCTCATGAAATACTCTCATTAGTATTGGTAGATAATTTTTTATCTATGTATAATTACTAGTTTATGATGATTTTTTATCTATATTTGGTGATGAATGATCACCTGAGAGCATAGAAATACCTATAGGGTTTGTAAATTGATATCATATCATATTTATATATTATAAATCCTAACACAAATTTTATACTAAGGGTAAATATATGGTTGTGAATATTGACATAATGTGAATGATTAGATACTCCAACCCATCCATTCCATGAAATAGAAGATTTAGTGATGTATATGGAAGGAATATGATGTGGAAGAAAAATTAGATGGGTGTATAAAAGGTTCTTTATCCTCAGATACATATACCCCATCAAAAAAAACAAAAAATGATACTTTCTATTATTATAAATGATAAATTATGTGAAACACTATATTCACTTATCCCACACCCAAAGTAATATGTTGTTATTTTGTCTATCGAGGATATCAGATTTGGTTATTCTAGTCTATGTATATTCCCACTTCTATTTGAGGATCTTTTTCTACAATGTAAATAGATTCATAGTTAGATTCATCAATGTCAATAGGGCTTTATCCCTTTATATCATTTGTGAATCACCTTTATGCAATTATTGAGTTCCCTAAAATGGTTGACATGATCCCTACAACAGTATGATATTTCAATTTTATGAATGTTTAATATAATCATCTCTATTTGATGTTTTTCTCTCTAACACGTTTATTTATATCTTTTTTTAATGTTTGAATACATCCCATATAGATGATATCCTATGTAATTTATTTTTAGCTTACTATTTAAATAATTATTGGGTAGTGATTTATATATCATTCTTTTTCTATATCTATAACTGATAACGAGTTAGCCATGGATCCCTATTTTCTTGAAATGGATATATTTGAAAACGTTATTTGAATGGATTGGATGTTTTCTCATCGTACTAAGACAAATTGTTTTTATAACTATCTTTTTTATCTATTTATGATGATTTATCATCATTATTTTAGGGATAGTTGGATCTATGGTCTTGAAATTAATGGAAATTCTTCTTAGATATCATGATTTGGTTTTTTAAATTATAGTTTGGCCTTAAGATTCTTTATCGTTTGGTGATCATACATTCATTTTTCAAAACTTCCTTAATGTCTCCACATATGACATATTTGGTGTTTCTCCAAAAATAGAGTATGGTTTTATGGCTGATACTATCCAAGATACACATCTAATGAAGATATAATCATTCTTTACAAATCCTTCAGAGGTAAAATATCTCATGATCAATTTATATGATTTGACAGAGAAAGGATGTTTTCTCTCTATTGTTTTTCAATTGGCATCTTCCTTACCATTTTCAATGAATGTTGATGAATCTCATTGATTATTTATTTTCTATCAAATATTAAGCATACATAATATTTAGATAAAGTATCTTTTCACCATTCTGATGAATTGATTGATCATTTACATGGTAATATGTGGTTTCCGATAATATTTCTTTATATGCGTTTTACTAACTCAGGGTTTGGGATTATAATATTCCACATACCACTGTCATGAATTGTTATGACTGTTATAAATATCATTTGATGAATTTTGATCAGATGAGTAGTCATATAATTTATATTTACTTGATGAATCTAATATTCAATAAGTATATCGACATTATTGTTGTGGTGTTTCCCAATGAAATCATTTTCTACTTGAGATACAAGTGTGATAATGAACACCATGAGAATCTATGTTTTTGAAATACATATAACTCATTAACTAAAATATATTCAGTAAAACTATTTTTTATGGACTGAAGTGTAGTTGTTCATGTGTAATGTAATTTTCTAACGTGTCATATCACTCAATTCTAAGAATATTATTAATTTAATGACATGGGAATAGAAACTGATTGCCTTAAATATATAATTATTACTTGTAACGATTATACATAGTCATAAATTCATTATTAATTTATTGATTATGGGGTCAACCATTACTGATATAACCATTAATGGGTTGATGTTCACATGAGATATATTTTTTCATAATTATGTTGTTGATTTAAAATGGATTCTGATTTAAGATACTATTTTGATATTTCCTAATCCTTATATGGTTTTTGTGTTATACTATAATTATTCCAGTTCGGGTCTGGGATGTATTAGTATGATTAATGATAACATTGTGGCCTATAAATAATTTCATCTTCAACCTCTTTGGAAAAATTACCCAACTGATGTTTTTGGATACTTCCATTGTTTTGCATGAAGTAAGTGTTTATTAAGTTATCAAATTTGGGGGAGATTAATGGTATTTTATGCTAAAAAGATCTTGATATTTATATTTTATAATAATAAATTATATTCTAAGAGTATTTAGTGGGTGGATTCAATTAATACATATAATATGATATATATTACACACCAATTTATGGGAATTCCTTTGCTAATGACCTCCTTTGGAATGCTCAAACATAGAATGTCTTGGATTAAAATGATGAGAAGAACATTATGGGGAACTATTATTTGTTTAATTTGGATAAACTAGAGGTGATTCAGTTATAGTTTTTATGTTCAGTTAATAGGAAATCACAATAATTATATAATATACGGTATGTATCATGATGGAGATTTTAGAGGAATAAAGGAGAAAATTAATGTTTGGGAGAATGTTTCTGGTTGTTATCTCCATTATGTAAATATGGTTCTCTTCAGTTTTTTCCCTTAATATTTTATGATGTGAGTATTTTATGATAAAAATATTTCATCATGGTCTATACACACTAGCACAAAAAACAATTAGTATGCCATGATATCACATTTTTTGTGTCCATGTATGAACTAAAACATTGCTTATTTTTTTTAATCTGCTACAAATTCGTTATGATAAATGAGTATAATCTATATCCTATTATACAGATTTGGATTCCTCTATTTTTTCTTTAAAAATGGTATGTTTTTTCTATGATCATTTTTTTCTAACACCCTATGACACCCTAAATGAAGAAGATGGAGTAAATAGTATAATTTAATCCCAATCATGGTCTCCAATATAGTTAAATATCATTTATGTCATTTTTGTAGGATTCTATGAGGTTACATTTCATTATATATTCCATTTTCATAGATTGGGATACTAGATTTACATTCAGATTCATATAGATAATCTTGGTTGAAATGGTGATTGAAGTATAATTTACTGTATCATACCATCCATTGATGGATAATAAAATATAATGGGCTATTTAGATAATAAAATAAATTATCTAAAAATTATAATCTTATTTATGGAGAATCGTATATTCATAAAGGATAGGTTGAGTTTTTCTATAGAATATTTTACTAGTCCTTGATCAAAATAAATCCCCTTCAATCATTGTATGGTCTCCACTCTATGTAACCCCAATGTAAAGAGGAGTTGGAAGAGTTCTCCCAAATAAAAATAAGTCTCATTCCTGATAAATCGTTGATGATTCATGATAAATATATATGCATTATTACTTAAATGTAATTTTATATATTGAATGTATATTATCAACATCAACCTATAAAAACAATTATTAGTGATTAGGTTTTCTTGAATGTTTCTACTTGGATGGTCCTCCATAGAATTATAAAATAGAGAATATCGATCTCAGATATTCCAGATCATTTGATGACATTGAGAGTATGAGGAAGGTATGTTATCAATTGAAATTTCTAGATTAGTTGACCAGTATACATGCAATTTTACACATATTTGAGCTTAGTATGTAGCAACCTATTCCATTTAATGATCTATATTTTTAAGTGATTTATTTTTAGGAAAATTATTTTATTTTGGATAACCATGTGGAGATAATTTTTATTTAGACTATTTCCCTCCATTGAAAATCAATTCAATTTTTCAAAGTGATGTTCTGAAATAGATATGGTTATTGTGAGACCTGGGAGCAAGAGTTTTCTATTGCAGATCCATGGACTTATATTTATCCTTTAACTCTTTTTCTTCATGTCTTCCTAGGGATGGAATGTCCTAAACATGGGATATTATATCATATTGGTTAAAAGTGTACTATTTTTTTAATTTATGGTTATGTTTCATTAGAATTATGTGATTTAGGGACTATCTACGAGTTTTCTACCGAAATATGGGATGGGTACATGTTGTAGAGTATATTAACACTATTAATGTTATTCATGATGTGAATAAGATCCTATGAGAAATCTATAAAAATATTATATTGTATTAAATACATATCTTTCCTGAGTGATTTTCATATATTAAAAATGTTTCTGTGGATTTTTAAGTCAGGGGAAATAGTATTTCATCATGAATGCTTCCATAGATGTTTATATCTTGAATCTGGGATTCTCGACATGAATCCTTCTAGTAAAAATAATTTTTATTGTTATATGTTCCTAGGTCCATATTGTTCTACATGAACATTCTTCACGTTATACTTATGCTCCTTCCATTCACATTGGGTGATTCAGTCTCTTCTTATAAATCAATTTTTCACGTATGATATTTTTGTGGTTGTTTATCTCATTTTTTCTTTGGGTTTCTATTACTAATAGTTTCATCCATTATTCATATTATTAGGATATATTTTTCATTAATTTTTTATGTTTTGGTCTTGATGTGATCTTAATGGATCATTTATAGTTTTCCTCTCGGCATTATCTTCCCAGGTCCTACCCTCATGTTTGTTTTGTTAAGGAATACGAGTTCTGTGATATTTTTGGTGATGTAACCATGTAATTGAGAATTTCATTTAGAATATTAAATTATTAAATTTCAATGTAATTGAGAAGTTTCATATTCATTTTTATAAAACAATTCTAGATAGTGGACCTCGAATTGAGTGGTGGGTGAACAATGACTTATATAAGAAATTTTGTATATAGATGGTTATTAATGAATAATTTTTTTTCATGTTTTTTAAATTTTTTTCTAATGAATTGGAATTATAATAGACTTATTCTATTGTTTCTGTAAATGGGCTTTTTCTAGAAATAATGGTTTTTTATTTTTGGAAAAGAATGTTGATTTTCAACATAATGTAATATTTTTGAAAAAATTGTTTTTTTATGTAGGTTTTCATGAAAAAATTGTGTTCATTTTCTATTTTAAAAATGAGTAATCTCATTTAAAATGATTTAAAATATTTAAAATTAGAGCCCTCATAACATATGTGGAATATGTTATATTATTTATTTCCCATTAGTTTTGTAAAGGGATTCAGATTATATGGAATTATTCCATTCCAAAATTTAAATAAATATTTCTCTAATATGTGATTAAAATGTTTGTAGGGTTAACTTTTGGGTTATTTCTTCTACTCATTAGATTTGGATGGGTTCTATGGACATAAAGTCTAAACTAGTGATAATTGATATATTAGTGGCACAGCTAACCTTCCAATATGATTTCCTTGGATTATTTTATAAATGTCCATAAAATGTGTACTAGTTTGGATTTGATATACTAGTTTTCATAAATGTGAAATAATTTGAAACTATTTCATTGATATGTTTTAAAATATATTTTATTATAACAATAGAATATGGTAAACTATTTATCATGATTTATATATATATATATATATATATTATCACATTATCATGACTTGTTTTCTATAAATTGATTATATTGGGATTAGAAAATAGAGTCTTGATATACAACACAAAGACAGTATCCTACTAAACATGTTTAACAAAAATTTATACACATTTCATTAGTGATGTGTAGATGATGTATTATCTCTTAATGATAGAAAACAGTGGTCACTACAAAGTGGTGATAAGTTTCAAGTCAGATGGGTATGAGTAACAGGTGGGATGGTGGGACCTTTCCCAAATATAAAATGGTGTAGTTTTTTATATTTTGGTTGTCCATTTCCCATTTGATGGGCATTTAGATTAGTGTTTTTCTTTAATGCTTGGAGTAGAATCAGTACAACTTTTTATTCATTGATAATTGAAAATTTACTGTCATTATATGATTCTTATTATCTATATATATATATATTAATTCCATGTATCATGATTCTAGGCGGGATTCAATCATTACCTCTATCTGTAATGATTCATGGATGTTAGTATTCCACCCATGGGGATCAATATTTCCAATTGTGTCAATAGGGAATCAGTTCATAGAAAGAGGGTTCCCTTGGTATGTTTTTCATAGATTTATCTTCTTTTTGTATCATGTTATATTATTTTGTGTTCTCATCCAACAATTTAAAATGATTTTTTAGGTATTAATGATGTGTTGATATTATAGAAACATTAAGAGTCAAATGTATTTAAAAATTAAAATTTTTCCTAAATAAAACCATAGTGTAAATATATTGACAAATCATTTTTCTAAAATTGAACATTTATAACATGTATAAACTTTTAAATATGAAGGGTATATATATATGAATTTTTTTATTCAATGAAACAAAACAATAAAATAATCATAGAATTGTAACAATTAGAAATCCATGTAATAAATCATGAATCTATGTGTTAAATAAGGTAAGATAAATTATTCAAAATCTGATAACATTTATCAAAAGGGATTAAATAACATATACATAATAATACTAATTAATGGTTAATTTTATAGATAGTTACTACATATATTGGGATACTAATTGATTTTCCCTAGATTTATCATTTCATGAATAATGATTGAATAATGAATGATTTAATAATGTCATTTAATTTGAAATGAATATGATATTGATTTTATGATTTCAGGGATTTCATATTTTAAGAATCTATTTCATGTGTCACTGATATGTATAGATGAATTATGGTTGTTGTATTATATTACCATCCAACTAATTTGTGAATGGTTTTCTTACTTGAAACATGTACATAAAAACACAATTATATTGTATTACATGTGTAAGTTGAATTTTTTACTCATGGAGGTATGATACATTGGGGTAAAATTAAAATATCTCTTAAGTGTGTGTAAGGGTGTGACTAAATAATATGATGATTCTCTAGGTTATTTTAAATGGATAGTTTACTATGCATCATGCTGTTACTTTTTTATAGGTAACGTTGATTCAGTAATCTCTCAGCACAATTTTTATTATTTTCATTTTCTTTATACAATTACTCTGGATTTTTTATCTATGGTTAATTGGGTGTGATTATATTATATTATTTTTATTTAAAAATATTATTTATATTTTTTCTTCTTAATTATCATATGTATTTTTAATACAATATCTTATTTATCCTTATAGATAATTTGAGGTCATGTACATCTTATGATTCAGTTTCCCCATGTTTTAAAGATTTATAATTAGTTTGATCTCTGTAGATGTTTATCTTATGTGTGTAATATGTTTTAGATATTGAATAATATTTATGGAATAATAATTTTTTTATATACAAGTAATATTTTCTATTTGTTTTGAAAGAGACCAGAATGGTTTTTTACTATCGTTATAAAAATATAAAATGATATTAATATTGGAATATATTGAAAGGAATTATATTTCATAAGTCATTTAATTATATGATTGTTACATTTCTAGGATTTTATATGGATATTTGTGTTTATATTACATTAATTGAGTGGAAATATGAACTTAGGGTACATCAAGATAATATTATACATGTATGTGGAATGAACCTAGTTTGTGTAATGTGGAATCATGGTGGTCTTGAGCATAGTACATTCGAGTATGATTTTCTGATATGTTATCAAAAAATTATATTAGTTCAACATTTATTTGATTTTTCTTCATTTTTCGATGTAACACTTAAATATTTTATGCAGGGTTATGAAAAAATGATTTATCTCATAGAATTATCACACCATCTAACTACATAATAAAATAGAAAAAATTCTGTATTATAATCAGAACATTTGAAATGATAAATATACATGATTAGGAGTAATACTACTAAATGTTTAATTTTGGAAATAAAAAATATTCATATGATATATAATACAAATTTGTATGTTGTAATTTCGAAAACCAACCTTAGGAATATTAACATCATTATTATAATGTTTTAAATTAAATTAAAATTAGTTCACAACTATTACAATAGAAAGATCACATATAAATAATATTATATATAAATAAAAAAATAAATACATATATAAAATACTTTTAGAACATATATTCAATTATAAAAACTAATAATAAATTAAGAGTTAATTTGTATTAATAAATTATTATATTAAATTTTAAAATTTATGATGATAGAAATTGTTTTTTATAAAATATATTCTCTTTGGAATAATTTCAAAATAATTATTTGGGAGGAATATTTGTTTAAATTTCATAAAATCATAAATTTTTATGTTTATAGTGAAAATAATATATTTACCAAAAAATATATTTTTTTACATACACTAATTTTTAACTTATTATATAATACAAATTATATAACGAGTGATGAAAATTAAAATATATTGAACAACATATCTAATAATCTTTTTAACAAAATTGATATTTTAATCCAAAAAATAAATTATAATGTCTACAATTATTATGTACACAATATAAAAATCATATTTCTTTATTTTGATTTTGATAGACTAAATAAATCGGTGTTAAAATGATTATAATATAAAAAACAATGTTTTATGGAAATCAAATTGAATATATATAGTCCTTGATGACTATTACTTTAGGATTTTAATTAAAAAAATCATTAAACATTTGTAACCAAAATTTCATCATGCCTCAAAAATAAATATCCCTTATAATTTCCATGGATAATTACATAACATAAATTATAATGTCTCAAAATATTATCAACAAACACCTTAATGTACTTTGAAAATTATATGTGTTTAGGGGTAATTTAATTTTATTCCATCAATGATTTTATTCCATAAAATGTAATTGAGCATCAATAAAGATGTATCCCCATAATGGGATGCTTTACATTCTTTGCATTTATAATTTCCAAATATATTTTCATTTTATTAAATCATAGTATAAATAATTTATATGATTATTATATTATAATTATTTTATAATATGATATTAATAATTTATTGCATTTGTTATATATTTATATATATATATATTTATTTATATATCTATACTCCATCCCACACATCTTAACACAACTCCTTATATTTTCATTTTATTAAATCATAGTATTAATAATTTATATGATTATTATATTATAATTATATTATAATAGGATATTAATAATTTCTGCATTTGTTATATATATATATATATATATATATATATATATCTATACTCCATCCCACACATCTTAACACAACTCCTTAATATTCGAGGTTATCCAACTTTGAGGACTTGAACAATTCATTATTTATAACCAGTATAAATATTCATTACAATATATTATTAAAATGTATAAACCATAAATTTAAGGAAATTGAATTTTTTTGGATGCAATGTCACATATGTATAAAAAATAAAAATAATATATTATTAAATAAAATATTTAAATTTAATTAAACTCATCTAATAAACTATTTCTTATTTTAAAAAAGGATACACATTTAAATTATTATTATTATAATATATCATGAATAAAAAAAATAAATTCACTATGAATACATATTAATGTTATAATATAATTTATTTACTTATAATTGATCTTTCACAATGAAGAAACTAAATTAGACCCAAGGTAATAATACTCATGAACCATGATCTTATATTGGGGTTAGATTCCTTTTTTAATTCATTTAAAAAATATTATATATATACTATCTTATAATTATAGACCAATTATTTTTCCATTTTTTTAATGTGTATACTAATATTTCTACATCACTGAACTACACTTTTAATTACGTTTCATATATTTTTAATACTTTTTTATTAGTTATTGAACATAATTTTTATAATTATTGTTATACTCTATAAGAAATATTAATTATTTTTTAAAATAATATTCATTAAAAACCAGAATTATTTTTCTAATGTTTTAATAATATCCAAATATATTATTTGACATCTTCCATATGAAGTTATGGTATATCCCAATATTTTCTACTGGGTTCTTATTATGATTATGGTTGATGAATATTTCACTTTCATTATGGTATATATTATAATGCTGATACTATAATCTGAAAGGTGATATTTTAGTTATTTATACCACTGTTGCATTAGTAAATATTAAATATCTCATGTGAGTTTGATTATGATAGAAGATGATGCAATCAATGTTGACATTTTATAAACAAATGTTGTGTGTGTGTGTGTGTCTATATATATATATTATGAAAACATGAATTTATTCTTATTACAAATATTGTGGTGATTCAAAATTTTGATTTTTCAGGACACATGCCACCTAGAAATGATTCTCATGTGTTTATGATTATGATTATATGCGAATGTTATGATAATAATTATTATGATCACCCATATTATCTCACTAATTCATATCCCTTATAATTTCTTATTATCCCTCTTTTTTCTAGGATTATACATATACTATTTATTGATTTATTTCAATGGGGAACTATGTCGACTATATGAAATTAGAACTATTTTGGATGATTATGATTATAGATTTTTTTGAAACAAAAATGTTCTAATATTGTTGATGAAAATACGACCTTGATAATAAAAAATTGAATTGATGAATGATATTTTATTATGGAATTAATTTTATAAATTATGTGAAATCATGTATTAATTATATGATCCTATATATGTTGAATTTTTTCTGATACAATTTTCGGAAGACCAAGATTGATATGATTTGGTACAGGATAGAAGAACATATTTGGGTGAAAGAAAGGCCTTATTGTAAAATCAAAAAACTATTTTCATTTATTTTAATACCCATTATTATCATACATTTATTGGGTTTCAATTGGGGTTTCTTTAGGTGTTTTTTTGATGCTTTTGTATGTTTCTGGTAAAGTGCATGGTTGTCACATGAGTTTCCAAATTTGAGCTCCCAATAGGAGAAAAACATAAAACCCATTGTAGTGGGATTTCACAAAGTAGATGCATGGTTTACAAAATTTTCACCCTATAAGGGGAAACTGTGTGGAAAATTAAAATTTCCCAACATATTACACATAGTTTTTTGAAACCATGTGTCTCATCCTAGTAAACGATAAAGATTGGTTATTGACTAATCTGATGTTTAATAAAAAATTCTCAACCCCCCTTAGAACCCTAATCAGACAGTATAACCTATAAGAAATTTCTAAATTTCTTAGAGCTCCCAAGAAGCATTTGTAGCCCCTCAGATCTCTCTAGGAAGCTATTCAAATCTTGAGGAACACACTTTAATCTTCACCTAGTAGGTTACCTCTTCCAGATCTCATTATCCCATGATCTCAATTATCCTCCATTAGGATCCATGGATCCCAATTTTTCTATTTTAACTAATAACCACATTTTTCGATATAAATTATTATGTGATTCAAAGATCCTTTTTTTCATTTATCATTGTTAGAGTTTTCCATTTACGGATTATTAATTCATGCTTCTTTGATCCCATGGTAGGTGGTTCAGTTATGATGTACAATTTGTATATACCCTAAATTACAATAATTAATTACAATTGTTTTATTTAAATGAAATTTATTGATTTTAATTAATTGGATTTCAATTGGTTTTAAGTTGTAATTTTGGCATGATTTTTGAAAAAACCCATAATTCATTTAAATTGGGTTGTGGACATGTTTATGAAATATTGTGAAAAATTAACTTGTATAATTTATATTTTGAATTTTATAGAATATTATGAAAGAATAATATTCCACTGAATTGGTATTTTTCTATGAAATTGATGAAATATTATGGAGAATTAAATTGTTGAATTTAATTTTTGAAAGTGGAATGTGAAATTGAATTTTGAATTAGTTTAAAATTCCTATATTGTTATAATAGATTAAAATTGGTTTAAATAAAAGAATTAGGGTTTTATCATGGTGAAAGGGCATGTTTTTATTAAAATACCAATTTTTTAATGGAAAATTGAAATATTTGAAATGGGAAATGGGATTTAATATTATTTTACAAATTATTAAACGAAATTTTCAATTAATTTTTTATTATAGAACATGAAAGCCTTGGGTTTTAGTGTATTATTTGGATGAAAACCTATGATGTAAAATTTTATAAAACATCATAACAACACATCAAATATCTTAGGTGATGATGATGAGTCTTATTTCTCTTGAGATGAAAGGGTTATATGTGCATATTTTTATTATCACCTTGACTGTGGAGTCCCAATATCATGGAACTACCATGCCTTCTTCATCATTTAGAATTATTACTCTCTTATTTTTTTTCAAATTATTATTTTAAAGTTATTGTAAAATATATTATAAGCCATCAGATTTATATAAACTACTTTAGATAAATTTTTTTAAATAATACATTTGTTAAAAGTGATTTTTTTTATAAATATTCCCTCAGTTGAATTGTGATGCTTTTTTTAAATGTATTTTCACCTTTTGAATCATAAATAATAATTGGTGAAATATTATAGGGATATACCATTCTTGTTTATTTTATATTGTATTGATTTAATTTGGATAATTTAATATTGGCATATGTCATTGTATCTGTGGTGAGAACATTCTAGGATTTTATTCCACACCATAACTAGTTTTTCATGTGTTTGTATATTATCTCCATCTAGATTCTAGTATGGGTAAATAACAACATGGCGGTGGTTCAAGTTGTCAGTCTATGGACATATTGGGTTTCATCCATTGAGACATGGGCAGTGTTCCTATTTCGGTACATTGGTTGTAGTACATTGGGATGTAATCCTTTTTTATTTTTGTTTTACTTCTCCTATTAGAGATTCTTTTGAATGCATTACAGACTTATCACATTTACTTATACATTTTTAGTGAAGAAACAGTCCCACATCCATTTTTATGATGCATACTGCTAGTTTCCAACCACTAGAGATATGGATCCCTGTTCGGTCTATGTTAGGGATATATCTATAATCTGGTCAAAAGGCTTCCTGATTTTGTTTTTGAAAAAGATGTATCAGATCTAGGTTGATATTTTTTCTAAAAGTCATTATGCATTTATGAAATCTTGTGAGGTATTTGGAAGACGTTTTGATTTATTTCCTAGACATATCTCACCATTTTGAACCTTTAGGTCTCCAAGGGTGGTTAGGGAAAGTTAACTTGTGGATTGGTACTAGTATATTCCCTTTTTTGATTTGGTTGTGTCAAAATTATAATATTATTTGTCATTGTATTAGATTTATTTTTCTTATATCACTGTTTGAGAGTTTATCTGATGTATCCTATGTTGTATAATGATGTTTTATAGAATCATGTCGCCAAAAGAACTATGAATGAAATCTATGAGGAAGGTGTTTCTAAACCTCAATGAGACAATGCTATTGAGAACCAGAACTTGGGTGATGTAATTGTGTGAACTGATAATGATCTCGGATATGAACCACCCTCGAATTCCCATTTAGTCTCTATCTATAGAACCTCATAGGGATTTTATAAAGGGTTTTATAAATATTTTTGTCACCATAATCCTAAAACATTCATTGTAACAACACTACCCATCTCGGGGCGCAAGCCACAACTTCCCCAAGAATGCCTCTGTAGGACAGGGTATGGAAACTAGCATCGAATAAATAAAAAAATCAGGGAGGACTTTTAATAAGACCTTGTACACACACACGTATCCAATTCTATTAAAATGTGAAGATGTAATGGAAAAAAATATGAAACATTTCAAAAAAACCTAACATACATGAACCAATAAAGAGTAAATGTACCAATGAGTAAGCTGAAAGAGTAAAAAGGAATAAACACACACCCATCCAGAAAGGATTCACAACCAAGAATCAGCTAGAATGTTAACAAATTATATAGCCGAGATCCTGGAACCAAATCCATGACTACCATACTCAATCTAAACACACATATCCCAATGCACTTCTGATGTCATGATAAACATGTCTGCCATCTACAAGGGCACAACATGTTTGGAAAAAACCCAAACAGATGAGAGTATAAAAATACTATGTAAGATTCTGAGAAGGATTAAGGGAGAAGAAAAAAGGATACTGAATAGGGGAGTAGTAAAGGATTTAATTGAAGAAGACTAGTAGAAAGAACAAGGTTCAGTAAAAGTGATAAGAAAGGTATATCTCCACCAAATAAGAGATATCCTCATTTAATGAAAAAAAACAAGAAAGTAAGGGGATCTCTATCTCACTGATCATCCCAATAAAGTGAGTGGCCATTATTTATAGGGTAAAATGAATCTACTATGTCACAAATCTTGTTGTAACTACATTAAAGGAAAAATTAAAATGCTGTCATGTCATCACACCTCAATAGTGTCTTCTTTGGGCAGTAGTAACTCTCCTGGACGATTTTGGATCACGTTAAAAGGATGAACCTCAGTGGAGAAATATCACCTCATTCTCATGAGATCTTAGGTAAGAAAAACCTCAACTAGTCACTATGTCGTACAGATTAGTATCTTTCTCTGATAGTCATCGAGGAACACCACTTCCGAGCCCTGTTGAAGGGTAAAATTAACATGATCATTGGGGAATGGCACTGCCTAGCCCAGGTGGGCTATAAGCATTGTACAGTCATCGGGGAACGCCACTATCTAGTCAAGATGGAGGGTTAGTATAGTACTATTATTGGGGAACTCCACTACCCATCCCACCTGGAGGGTATTCCAGTTACTTTTGTTGGGGAATTCCACTGTCCATCCCAGCTAGAGGGTAAGTCTGGTACTCTCATCAGGGAACACCACTTTCCATCCCTGATTGAAGGTAATACTAGAAGGATCATTTATGAACACCACTTCCCATCATAGATGGGGGGTATTCCCGGAAGGATCGTCAGGGAATGCCACTTCACATCCTGTTTTGAGGGTAAACCCAGAATGATCATCAGTGGAACACCACATCCCAGCCCAGCATGAGGGTAAACAAGAAACTGTCATTAGGGAATGCCACTTCCTAGACTCACTAGATGGTAATCACACAAGGGTCATTAAGAAATGACACTTCCCAGCCTAGATGTTGGTTAACATTGGATCTGCTCTTTCCATTCCTACTGGATGGTTCCTCTCGGAAAAGTATCAAGGAACTCTATCCATTCCTAGTGGATGGTACCACTGGAAAAGCATCGAGGAACAACATTGCAGTCACTGGAGGTTGTATATGCACGAACCATACGAAGACATCAACATTTATTGAGATCTGGAATAAGGCTCCGCACAACCAAATGGATCACACCATTGTGATCCTTGAGGAATAACATGCGAGGAATTATATTCATTCCCGCCAATAAAACCTCCAATAGAAAAGAATAACATCACTGAATTCCACATGAAATGAATCTCATGGGACCTAGGAATTTACCCCGAAACAATTGATATGGATCTCATTGTTGTGATCTTCTTGACGTAAAATCACGGGATAGACTACACATTCTTCCAGAACGGTTACACGGGAAATTTTTTTTTCCATCGTAATGTTAGAAAACTAGTATTTGTGGTGTGCACACATCAATATTGGTTTAATCCCATGGAATTAGCCATGAAAATACTGCCACAATGTCAGGGTCATGACGCCACTGGCGACTTCCCAAATTTGATATTATATGGGAGTTTTTTGAAAGATGAAATATTCCACAACAATAATAACAATAATAATATTTTTGTTCTTCATGGGCATGATCCATGATCCTGAAGTCAACTTCCATCATTGATCTGGAATCGACTATCTTTAAAACATGATCATGTTGCCTCAGAAGGCACGTCAATCAGACGTTTCACGAAAGATTTATGGTCGGTCGATAATTTATAATAATACTAAATCTATAATTTCAATGGCTTTTCCTTGTATCTTTTCACGGGTCATGGAGAAACATCCAGAATAGTCAAAGAATTACCTCCCCATATATTGGGTCATGCCACCGCTAACGACACATCGATCAGATGTAGCACGAGGGAGCAATAGAGGTTTAAATAAAAAAATATAATATTATTGATATTATCATTATCATTTTTCTTTTTAATTATTTATCTACACTTTTTTTAATCATCATATAGGGGTTCCCCCCATTCTCCACATTGTTTCACAAGTCTGCCACCCGTGATGCCTTCTAACACCACTGCCCGGCCACTACCGGCCTCCTGCTGGCTCTGCACGCCTCAATGGCCTCCTCCATCCGCCTACCCTCTTTGGATCTGATACCTACCTGGCCACCTTCTGTGCACTCATAACCTAATCCATATCCGCCTTGTCCACCTCACACACCACTAGACCGCCTCCCCTGCACCCCCACCTTGCCCGCCCGAAGCCGTGCCATCCACCGCTTGAACGAACTGCTACCCACTCCTACTACCACCTACCCTTGCAAAAACACTCACTGGACCCACAATTTTGAATCCGTATACTCTCCATTTCTACTTTCATTAATCATATAATGAATTCTAAATTTTGAATCTATGATCCTCGAGTCCAGATCATACCGTCTGTATGCCGCTCTCATCAAAACATTGAGTTTTTGATGTGCTTATTTACATGTGACGAAGAACGTGTGAATAATGAATAATAAATAATTGTGTTCTATGTATGGATTGAGGGTCATGTTTTTTATGACCATAGTCTTTGAGAATCATGAAAATGAGGAATTGACCGAAAATTAATTATCATACATCATGAATTTCTATTTCAAGATAATCAAGAAGAAATGGATTCAACCAATTGTTTTTTGGATCTGTGAATATAATTTTACAAATAATTTTAATTATTATTTGTCATGAAAATAGCACTAGGGTAATGAATCCAAAAAGATAAATCATAAATCTGTTTTGGATTGATCATTGTTGAAGAACGCTCATACTGATGGATGAGGATGATCTGTCATGTTCCTTGTCATTCAATCTGCCATTAGCCAATGAATTTTGGTTTAATAATGGTCCTTCTTCATTAGGGATGAGTTCTTCCAATAAAGGTTCTCTCTCTCACTAGTGAAATGAAAGTATTATGAGGCCAAACACCTATAGAACCATATTTATAATCTATGATTAGGTAAAAAATATTATTCAAATAATTAAAAAATAGTCATTTAATTATATGATAATTTTTTCAACGATTGCGGATAAGACAAACACCTGACACCGAAAAAAGTTATACCCTACCTAGGGTAAAGCCTAGATTCTTAGATCATCAGTGTTCTCAGATTTTTTATATGAGTCCCAATTCGAGAGTTATTCAAATTTGATCTATTAAATTAATAAATTTTAATTTTAATTTATCCATTTAGCACACCACAAACGAGAGAGGGGACAGAGCGTCCTGAACTTACTCATTTTATGTCCCGCCTCTGGTAAAAACCACATTCCATACCAAAACATAGAATTGGATTTATAATAAGAGATATGGATTAAAATATATCACATTTTCTACTTGTTAATGGTATACAAATAGATAATATTATTATACATTTATTTCCGGTAACACTGGACCTCAGAATCGCAAGTCGTCTAAGTGCCTGGATCTATAATAATTTTTATAAATAATGCATATTAATTTAGGATATAAAACTATATCACACTATTATTCCTTTTTTCATGAATTTCTTCTGTGAAATGAAAAATTTGGGAAACCACTTGGGATAGTATGACCTGACTCAGCTCTCCTTCTCCTTGGAAATCTCTTGGACGTTTCTGTATTATCCCAGCATACAAAAAAATGGGATTTTTCATCCTCATAAGGTTTTCTCCTAAAACTGGGTTTCACGATTCCATAATTTTAGAATACATATATTCAAAAACACAAAAGGATACCTAGTCAGAAATGAATTCACTATCAGTTCATCAAAACCAAGTCTCTCTTACACACTCAATAAGCAATAAATTCAAAACCATCAACTGAAAAAGAAATAAATACCCTCCTTCTCTCCTATGATCAGCTACTAGGAAGTAAACTACTCTATAAAATACCACACTAGGAGAGAATGAGACTTACCAATAAGGGAATATTATAATTTTGGAAGTCATCTCAACTCTATTTCATCCTCTTCTATAACTAACATGAGGCTCTTTGTCACCAATGCTTGCTCCTGCACCCCGATAGAGGTGGGGATAGTCAATGGTACTATGAAAACATGAATATCTCAATAGAGTCTATGATATAACTTCTTTTCTTAGAAGTATACATTATATATCATTTCTAGAGAGTAGCATGCATGCCATGTGAACCATTTGATGTACTAATCATAATAATCCATCGCTACAGAAACTGACGGATCTCTTGAAGTTGAACTAAGCACAAAATGGAGGTGTAGTACTCATCATGAAACAACAACTAGAAGTCAACCCATGAGTGTTCAGGAATGTTGAGTATCAGAGTAACTTGGATCCACCAATGACAAGCTACTCCATGGAAATGGTGATCTTCCAATGACACCCTCTGGTCTATTGGTGTGCGGACAATCATGAAAATGTGTGCCACCAACTATTTCCAATCCATTGTTGTCTGTGGGTCTGGCTCAAAGTAGAACTTCAATGGTCTATATCTCGGGAATTAGTGAAGTGTGCCAAG
The DNA here is from genome assembly GCA_963277665.1 of Viscum album. Classification (NCBI taxonomy): domain Eukaryota; kingdom Viridiplantae; phylum Streptophyta; class Magnoliopsida; order Santalales; family Viscaceae; genus Viscum; species Viscum album. The sequence goes on from CAUJRU010002643.1 coordinate 62,314, forward strand.
ATGCACACGTCCTCAGCTCGGTCTGCAGGGACCGTCTGTTGCTAAATAAGTGGAGTTTTTGCTACCAAACTAACCGAAGGAATTGGATCACATGATGGGTCCAGAACTATGGCCGCATTTTTAACCGAATAATCCTCATGAACCGAATGTAGTATCCTAGCTGGATATCATCATGGAGACATTATGAATAGTATCAATGGGTTCCACAATAATATGGTCATAAATATATATATCTCAATGGAATTGGGGAGTTGAATAATGAAAGAAAATAAAAAACACAATCCTATATGATCCATGTAACTTTTTTCCCTGCAAAATGTTTCTCACGGAGATTTGTCGAGAAGTGGGTAATCAGGGTCCTGGTGAATTTTTATTTTGGTCGCTTGTAACATCAATGGGCTCCCGATCATGTGAGATGCTCTTAAGAAACATTGTTTTCATTTCCGTAAATCAATCCAAACTTATAATGGGAGAACATCCAAACAATATCCCAAAGAATAAACTTTCTTTTATTCCACTTCAAACGACCAGACCCATGCTCAGGCTCACCCCGCAACTACCCCTAGACGTCCCATGAATGCCAGGGGATGGCGACCTGCATTGACGACACAACAAACCTTGGGTGGAATTTTCCTATGAACCTCTACACACACATTCAACCAACTCAACACAAAAGAGCATAGGGAATGGAAATAAAGTTGAAACATAGCTATAAAAAATCGAACATGCATAAACCACTAAACTGTACATGTACAATAGAGTATATCAAAAGGGGAAAAGGTAAAAAACATACACCCAACCAGAAAAGAGCCACAACATGGTAGTAAATGAAAATTAAACATCTCAGACTACTCTGCATTGGGAGACCATGCCATGACCACTATATAGGGTCTATGAACCCATATCCCAATGCTCCTTTGATGTCATGATAAACTTCTCAACCATCAATAAGGGAACACAATGTCATGGAAAAGCCCAAGTAGGGGTGAGTATAAAAATACTCAGTAGGATTCCCCCAAGGCTCGAGGGAGTAGAAAGGGATTTACTGAAGAGGGGAGCGATAAGAGATATAACAAAATAGGACTAGTAGAAATAAAATGGGGTAGTAAATGTGAGAAAAATGTTATAGATCCACCCAAAAATTGATATTCTCATTCAATGAAACTAAATCAAGTGAGTTTGGGGATCTCCATCTCACTGCTAATTCAATGAATGTGATTTTCTATTTGTTCTTGGGTAAAAACCATCTACGATTCCACACATCTCATCTTAACTACCTAGGAGCCACATGTCAAATGGTATCAAGTCACAGTACATTGTTACCATCCACTTTGGGTTGCACTGACTTACCCAAACTATATCGAGTTGTGTCACAATGATGCGTCTCAGTGGGGAAAGCTCACCTCTTTCACATGAGTACATAGTTATTCAGGATAGATCCTCATCATTTTTTTCAAAGATGATGGTCTTGCTTTGTTAGTCATTGAGGAACACCACTTCTTGGCCCCGCTGGAGGGTAAATACTGCATAATAGTTAGGGAACACCACTACCTGGTCCAAGAAGGGGGTATGTCTAGTACTTTCATCATAGAATGTCACTTCCCAATCTAGTTGGATGGTAACCTCGATACATTCATCGGGGAATGCCACTACCCTGCCAAGCTGGATAGTAATATCAGTACAATCATTGGGGAATGCCACTACCCATCCCAATTGGATGGTAAGTCTGATATTGTCATCAGGGAATGCCACTGTGCAACCTAGCTAGAGGGTAACCTCAGTATTTCTGTCGAGGATCGCCACTAGCTAGTCCAAATAGAGGGTAAGACTAGAAGGATCATCGGGGAATTCAACATTCATGCCCAACAATAGTGTAGGCCCGAAAGAATCAATGTAGATTGGAACATCATATCCTATCTTGAGGGTAAACTTAGAATGATCATCAGGGCACACTTCCCATCCCAGCTAGAGGGTAATCTCAGAACATCAATCAGGGAAGGAATATTCTGAGCCTCGCTGGAGGGTATGCCTGAAAAGATCACTAGCAGAAGATGCTTCAGAGACCATCTATAGGGTATGTTCGGATCCGATCTGGTTATCCCGGTAGGATGCTACCTCTTGGATAAACATTGAGGAACTTTGGTCTTCCCTGCTAGATGGTACATCTCAGAAAGCACTATGGAAAACCATTGCAATCATTAGAGGCCATCTCGGTATGTAACATCTCTAAACATCCACATTTAATGACATCAAGAATAGTGCTATAAACATCCAAACGAATCATAACATTGTGGTCCATTAGGAAAAACATGTGTGGTAGATTATTAACTCACCAAAATTGGTCCCTAGATGGAAAAGATTCATTTTATCGCATTCATATAGATAGGCATCCCATGGGACCCATTCATCATCCTCGAAATAAATTATATTGATCATGCCATGATGACCCTCTCAGAAAAAGGCATGAGACCAACTACTTGTATTCCCAGGACTGATATCGGGTGAAATGTTGCATTCCACTGAAATTCATATGAACTGGGCCTCATGGGGTCTACACCATAACTTTTTTTAAACACCTGGAATTATTCCTAAAAGTTTATTCTCAATGTCAGGGTCACGATGTCGTTGACAGCTTCCCAATCTGTTGTTGAATGGGAGGGTTAGGACCAATGTAATATTCCACAATAAAAATAATTATTGTAATAATATTATTATTGGGGTGTCTCATGGCCTCTATCAATGAACCTAAAGTCAACATCCAAAATTGGTCTTGAATTGACTGTCATAAAGACAGGATCATATTGCCTCTGATGGGACGTTAGTCATGTCACGACCCGACCCTACCCGGGATCAAGTCACAAATACCCTAAGCCCGCCTCCATAGGCCAGGGGTTGGCGACCAGTGACGAAGGCACAACAACTCGGGGAGTCCTTTGCATAAGTACCTATAAACACACATGCAGCACACTCAATGCAATGTTCAGAGTAAAGTAAAGGAAAGTAAAGAAAAAAAAACTGATATATATATACCAAAAATGTGCATCAACCTCTAAACAGTACAAGTAAGGTGCTGAAAAGGAAAAAGGGAAAAACACGCGCCCAACCAGAAAATTTCCACAACCCGGCAACAGGTAAACAAAACAAATAGCTGGATGGGTTCCCCACCTGGAACCCGACTACGACCACTGCACGCGGTCCAAGATCCCGAACTCCTATGCTCCACTGAAGTCACGACCAACCTGTCAGTCGTATGCAAGGGCAGACCATGTGCGGGCAAATCCCAAATAGGGGTGCGTATAAAAATCCTCAGTAGGATACCCCGAAGGCTCGAGGTACCAACAAAGGAGGTACCGAAGGGAGAGCAATAGAGAGAACAGAAAAAGTAGAGGAGTACAACTGAAAGTGCAGTAAGAGTTAAAGTAGAGAGTGCAGCTCAACCCAACAAGAAAAAGGAGGTAGACTTGTCCATACACAAGGATATGGGAACGGTGAGAAGATGAACTTCTCGTCAAGTCTTCGCTACCTATAGCAAGACAATAGACTCCTCCAACCACGAGAAGCGAGACACAGAAAGCATGTGGCATACCCCACGCGTCTTCGCCTCAACTAGAAGGAGAGTAACCAAACCCAAGAAGTGGGTACCAGAACAAGGTATATAAAAATACATATGCTCAATAAAAATCCGGAACAAGGTCATAAGGGGATCTCCATCCCGTAGCTCAGCCCAAGAAAATAGTATCCAACAGTCCTAGAAGTAATGCCATCGATGCCCAGCATCCCGCACGTCTACCCCAAACTATAAGTCAAGGCGCTCAATCACCACACCTCGACACTATCCGCTTTGGGTGGCACTGACTCGCCTGCACGGTTTTAGATCGAGTCACAAGAACTCATCTTAGTGGGGAAAACTACTCGTACATGAGAGTTATCGGAGAATTTCAACCACAACTCGTCACTGACCCGCAGTCGAGAGGTCTTCTCAAAGTCGACAGGCTGCCCCCCTGCCCAGCACCACTGGAGGGTCCCTAGAAGTCGATGGGTTCCCACTACAGGGAGACCCGGAAAGTCAATGGGTTCCACACTGCCGAGTCCCGTAACAGGGTAATCCACTGGAGGGCGACTCGGCTAAATTTAGCGAAAGTACCACTACACAGCCTACTTGGAGTTAACCCGGCATCGGGGACCACTACCAATCCCAACTGGAGGTAAGCCCGACATTGGGGACCACTGCCCAGCCCAAATTGAGTAGGACCGGCATCGGGGACCATTGCCTAGCCCTGTTAGAGGTAATCCCGGCATCAGGGACCACTACCCAGCCCCGCTGGAGGTAAACCCAGAACTGCTCTGGCCATCCCTGCTAGATGGTAACCCACTGGCGAGCCCTACTCGAAACAACCTCAGCCCTGCTGGAAACAACCTCAGCCCTGCTGGAAACAACTTCAGCCCTGCTAGAAACCACCTCACCCCTACTAGAAAAAACCTCTTGGGTAGAGTATCTGTGCCCGCGTAAAGTGTTGGTCACACCGAATCCACAAGAATTCTACCAGGGAACACAGAGTGATGGGGGAAACTCCCCAGGCCTCTCAAGGCGATCACACTCTAATCCGCTGAGTCACTGTCAAAGTGGACTGAGTCAAACCATCCTAGAAAGTGGGGAAAACACCCACACTATACGAACACCCGTAGTCATAAACGGTGCCGCAGTCCAGTGAAATGGAATGTTACTGAAACACCTAACAGCTGAAGAAACAAGGGAACAAACCATCACTGTCGGCCAAACCATCGAGAACAAAATCAGGGGGAGACCACTCAACCCTGCAGGTCAAAACCATCAGGAAGAGGACCAGGGGAAAACTCAACCCTGCTGGTCAACAAATGAGAACAAAGGGACCCTCTACATCATGAGAGATCAAAATTACTTAAAGCAGATCACGACATGCACATGGGTCCACACGACGTGTGGCCCCAAGTCAACCCAAACCAAGCGCACAAACGTTCTCAGGTACAACCACACATACCTCCAAGCACTCTCGTATACTCCTAGAGGATACCTCATCTTCAGCCCAGAGGCTAACGTGCACCAGGAACCCAACGTCAACGCGAAGGCGTGAACATGACAACTCCACCTCAAAGTCCCAGGCACGACCAACCACATCTCGTGAAGCATTTACATCACTCTCCCAAGAGTGAGCGATCACAAGCCAAGGGTCTGCTATAAACATGGTAGGGCAAACCACCACCGGAGCACCTTCCTTGCTTTCACATTTAATAAGATCATGCAAGAGGCTCCGCAGAACCAAATGGATCACACCGTTGTAATTTTTGCAGAAAAAAATGTGAGATCGACTATTTACTCTCATCAAACTGATATCCGATGGAAAAGTCGCCAACACCACCTCACGCCCGAACGACATCACGTGATCTCGATCCTCTGCCCCGAAAATAGTTGGGCACATCACACCATTGCGATCCCCTCGTGACAACATGTCAAAAGCACTACTCACTTGAGTGAAACGGATATCTGGAGAAAAAGGAGCATTCCGGCGCACCACACACAAGCGGTGCTTCATAGCACCCACATCCCAGTCCCGAAACACAATGAAAGGATCACACCATTACGATCCTCTTGAAAAAGCACACGAGATGGACTAATCACATGTCCAAAATAGACACCTGGTGATAAAGATGGAAAATCACCGTCAACGCCCAAACGGCCCTCGTGGGGCCTGCACCATCGTGCAGAATTAAAGCGGGTAGACCGCGCCAAAGCGTTGCCCTCAAAAAAACACCCAACATCAACTGCTTGCACACCCCGAACAGACGTTCGATGAAAATGTTACAAAAAGTTTCACGTAGCTCAAAAGATGGGTCGTGGGGCCCACGCCTCAACTCCGACTTCAACGCCTGAAACTACCTTGGAAAGCATCGCCCTAGCGCCGGGGTCCCAAAGCCGCGGACGTTACTCAAAATGGACGTCGAACGCGTCCGCTCCCTCCAAAACAAGATTCTCAGATAAATTCCCAACTGCTTCACGGTGTGTCGCGCATCTGAGGCCCCTGTCTCGGGGATTAAAATCACTCGAAAACATCTCTAATTATTCCTCTCACTCCGAGGCATGCGCCGCTGTAGATGGCTCACGAAACTGACTCTCAGTTTATGATATATTAAATATAAATCATTTAATAATAATAATATTAATAATAATACATTATTATTATTATTATAACTTCTTCTTTTTTTCATTTTTTAACAAAAACCAGACCGGATAGGAGGGACAGTCTTCTTCCACCGACACCAGCAAGACCTTCTGTTTGCATGTCCTCGTCTCCCAGCAGACTGGCCAGGAGGGTCGGTCCTCCTCCGCACTCCCGTGGTCGACGCCTTAGGCTCCCCCACTGACCAAGCCAGTCTGGCGCGTGCCTGCTCCCTCGCCCTGCCGACACCGCTTGCAGCCCCAGCAGACCGCCGTCGCAGAAGGGAGCCGCTCCGCCTGAGGAGACCGCCGCCGCCGCGTCACCCGCAGGAAGCCACCTCCGTCGTCCTCCTCTCGTCGTCCGCGAGCCCTGGCCGACACCCTCAGCAGACCGAGGCCGAACACCCCACTGTCGTGCGTCGCTGCTCACCCGGCCACCGCGCTCGGCCTCTCAAACCTGCCGAAAAAACCAAATACCAGCCGGAAACATAACAAAAACCCGCAACTTTCTCCGGACGACGGTGATTGCCTCAGAACTCTTATTTATATTCAGAAAAGGGAGATGGAAAGATCATAAATTATACTACACGATTATGGGATTTTTTCAAATAAAATATCAACAATTTGATGCAAATAATCAAACTCAAAGAGGGGTTCATGATTTAAAACTCAAACGAACACCGCCTACCTCGATGGGCTTCGCCTGACGCTTCCCGTGCGATCTGCCGCCTCTAAAATGCACCACCTTGTGGAGGAGAGGATGGAGGAGGCCTTGGTTGAGACTCCTTCCACAAGGAGGAAGAAACAATGACGAGAGGAGGGGTTTACTTAAATAGAAGTTAAATAAATTTTAATTAATTAATTTCGAAACACACCAAATTAACCAGTAACCAAAACTCTTGACAGGGTCATGCTTAAGCCTCCCCTAGGGTAAAAACCACCTCTCGAGCACAACTGTGGTCTCAGAATTTTATTCTGAGCTTCCGCGTGGATGTTATAAAATTTAATGTTTGAAGCCGCTAAATTACGAAAACACCCCTGGCAGCATTTTTCACAGACGGGCCGTGCGCGCCAAAGTTACACCCCTCCTATGGTAAACGGCACGTTCCGAACTCAACAGTGCCCTCAGTTTTCCAATTCGAGCCACCGTTTAAGAGATACAAGATTTTTACCCTTAAACGAATAAATTAAATAATTAATTTATCTGTTTAATGTTCTGAAAGCGAGTGAGGGGTCCAAACATCCCGCGCAGACTTACTTTATGTCGTTCCTAGGTTAAAACCCCATTTCAGACCCATCTGTACACTCATATCTTTGATCAAAAGCACCGTTTAGGAGTTATCCCATTTATTTGGAGTTCCTAGTGTGAAGGCACTAGAAATTTAATTCCGACCACTCCGGGGCTCGGAAACGCACGCCGTCTGAAGGCGCTGCTCTGGAATATCTTCATGAATATTC
>CAUJRU010002644.1:0-69963 GCA_963277665.1 Viscum album
GGGGGTAACTAGGTTAGGTTTTAATAAATTAATTAAAATATAATTTAATTAATTAATCAACTGTTTAATTAACCCATAAAAAAAATCTAGCATGGAAATCATTATGTCAATCATAGGTTAAAAAAATGTTCTAGAATCGATTTTGTCCTAAAAAATCTGATCTGAGACTCCGAGTAGGTGTTATTTTCATTTCCAGTGAAATTGCGTGTGCTTGATAGAACATATTTAATATTTTTAAAAATCACCTTGTTGAGGATATCTGGGCCCTAGATACCTTTACTGACTCATATCTTGGCATCTAGAATATTCTTGAAAATATTCCAAAGTCTTATAGGACAATCCATAGGTCTCTACGTAATACATTGGAGTCCATTTCATTGATATTTTATATCCAGAATCTATGGTCCGGGAAAAATACAAATACCTTTTCAAATACCCACAAGATGACATGACCATGACTTAGTATGAAAAATTATTTGATGATATTATTTAGTTTTCTTTTGGGGTGGTGACTAATGAGAAGATGAAGGCATGATTTTTTGAGATGGTTCTTCAATATGGAATTTGATCCCAGGTTTTCCTACTGAAAATTCCTTTATAAAATGATTAGATGGATATGGTGTTGATGCATGATCATGACTTGTTACTAATTCATGTTTTAAAGGATTTATTTTTTCCCCTAGTGTATGTTTTATTAGTTTATATAAATGAAATAAGAAACGTTAAGAGTTTTATGGTGGTTAAAGACATAAATCATCTTATAAACCTCATTGAATTCATAGAAGAGGCCCATTTCCATGTTTTTAGTTCATAATGGATGGGTATTCATGACATGGGTATAATATAATGAAAAATAACTTAAGTTAATATGGTCTCTTAGGAAATTTATAGATGTTATACTACTTATTTTCTACATTGTGCAACTTTATAAGATCATCATATCTAAAGACTACAATGGTGTAGTCAAATACTTCAAGATCCTAGGGATTCCAATAATAGTCATCTAGAATGAAGCTTATTTACAAAATGCAAGAGTCTCTGGAGGAATTTGATAGAAATACAAGGACTCTGAGAAGTACCATCACTGTAACTTCATCTTTAGTGACTACCTTATTTTATATTAGTGAATCTCACACATTTATATCCACTTATATGGTTAAAATTTTAAATCATCCAATGAATGTTTTGTATTATGTGGTGGATATTGAAATTCCTTTACAATGAAGAGAGATAAGGGTCTCCATTTTCTTACTTATGACTTCTCTTTATCAGAGATTGAGCTTACCTAAAAGTTAACTATTCTTATCCTAAAACCTCTTGATTTCATCATAAGAATGGTTTGGATAATTAATAATAAGGAAATAATTGAATGTTATCTTTTATGGGTCTCTTTCACTTCACTCAATGGGGTGTAACATTTAATTTTGGGTGAATGGGACCTGAGTTCTATAAGAGATGGTCCATATTTTCTTGAATTTGGAAGGGTAATATCAGTGTTTTATTATGACATGGACTGGGAATATTTTTGTAATTATCACCCTCCAGTCATCATTGATTTTTCTGAGGTATTTCCTTCTCATTTTTATGGTCAGGAAATAGTAAGGGAGATATAGTTCAATATTGATTTAGTACCCAGTACTCGGTCAGAATATGTTCCCTTTTACTATATGGAACCATTTGAGTTGAAATATATTAGTAATCATTTTTTCAATCTGTTATATAAATAATTTATAAGTCTGAGGGTGTCATTATAGGTGAAACATATTCTATATGCAATGAAAACTGATGAAACACTTTACCTATGAGTTGATTATAGAAAACTCAATTCAGTTATAGTAATGAACACCTATCCATTACAATGAATTGATGAAATGTTTTAACCATTTGGATGGGGAATTTTGTTAATGAATAATGATCTTCGATCTAGTTATCACCAATTTTTAATAAAAAAAACTAGATATTCATAACAATACTTGTAGAGGTAGGTATATCCATTAAGTTTATTTGCCCAAGGAATTTGGTCTAACCAATGATAACAAATTTCTTATAGAGTTAGTGAAGATTATTTTCCAAGAGTCCCTTGACTCAATTGTAGTATTCTTTGTGGATGAAATCTTGGTTTACTCCAATACTGAGGAGGATCTTGTGCATTATTTGAGACTAGTCCCAGAAATATTGAGAAATCATAGACTCTATGTGAATCTTTTAATCTATAATGTCTGGATACAATAATTGAATTTATTGGGACATGTGGTCTCCAAATATAAAATATTAGTAGATCATTTAAAGATTAATGTTGTTATGAGTTGGGAAAAACCGTGTATTGTTATTGAGATTTAGAGATTCTTGGGTTTGGAAGGGAATTACCAAGGGTTTGTTAATGATTTCTATATATTGGCTTCTCTAATTACCACCCTCACTTGGAAGGTAGTGATGTTCTTATGGAATGAAAAATGTCAGATATATATTTTTTATTTGAAATATATTATGAATTCAACACCAATTTTGAATCTTTTATAGATTTGGAATGGCTATGTGGAATTCTATGATGCATTAGGTTTGGTTTTCGGTTTTATTCTTATGTACGGGGATAACATGGTAGCCTATAGATCCACACATCTTAGGAAACAAGAGAAGAATTATCTGAACCATGACCTGGAACATGAATGTGTGATGAATTCTCTTGAGAGTTACTATAATTACATTTTAAAAGTATTCATTTCCATTTATTCTGACCACAAATTATGGAGTTAAATCTTCTCTCAAAAATATTTGAACCTCCATCAATGGAGTTGGATGAAGTATATCAAATCTTTTAAATTTTATCATTTCCCACACCTAGGTAAAGGAAATGTCATTACTGATGCTTTTATTGGGAACCCTTCGACCAAATTCATGAAAGAATCATCATAATAGTGGAAATGGGTGGATAGTTTTTGCAGAGTTGCATTTGGCAGTCCTATGATAAGTGTCTGAGGTTTTCATGGAAAGTGTTCAGTTTAAATCATCTATTCTGGAGATGAATCTTTAGGAGTAGTAGCTTGATGATGAATTCCTTAGAATAATGGATTATCATTATAGTGGGGAGACCATTATCAGATGAACGTTATCTTTTTAGAGAATATTGTGATTTTAAAACATGTTTGTCAAACCATTACCCATAATAAATATCATAACGGGGGATTTCCATAATCTCCCCAAGGACGGTGCACCCTAGAATCGAAAAATATATATCGAATGTAGAAATGATTTTTGGAAAAGGAATGAGACACCACATTGTTGACTTCTTTTCACCTTTTTGTACTTATTACATGGTCAACTATAAGCATCATAGATCTTTGGGTTTTTATTATCCACCTCTAGTGACAACATAGAGTTTGTAATAGATATATATGTACATTTTGGTTGGGTTTCTGTGTACCCATTAGAAGAATAATACAATATTGGTTTTGATAGATTGGATAACCAAATCTTCTCACTTTGTACCTATTAATGATACAAAGAAAATTTTGGAATTGGGATGTCTCTATGTGTGTAATTTTTTCATATTGCAAAGAGGGCCTTCTTATAAAGTATTTTAAAGAGAACCACATTTTACTTATATCTTCTAGAGAGGCCTCCCAAAGGCACTGGGATCTCAGGTATGTCTAGAAAAGGAATATCAATCATAGAAAGATGTCCAAATAGAATGATCAGTACAGATTATTGATAAAATGATTCATGCATGTTTTCTTGATTTTGTTGGTGCATGGGACATTGATTTGGGACCAGTTGAGTTTTATTATTATAATAGTTAATAGTATTCATTTATGAAGATCCTTTTCAGTCCTTGTATGTTTGAACTTCTTAATCTCCATTTTCTTGGTTTGAGATTAGTGAATGCTATTTCATTGGTCTTAGTTTGGTACAAGAAATAATGGAAAATATTTAGTTAATTATTCATAGAATGCTGATGGAACAGAGTCAATAAAAATCTTATTCCAACCATCAAAATCCAAATTTTTATTTTTCATTATTGGATAGGTGTTTTTGAGAGTTTCACCTCATTTAGGTCATTGATGGATTGGTAAATATGTTAATATTTCCCCATGGTTTATGAGACCAATTAAGGTTGTTGAAGAAGTGTGGAAAGTGGCTTAACATTTATAATTTAATCCCAATTGAAATTAATATATTGTGTGTTCCATTTATCACAGTATTGGAAGTATATTTATGACCCATATATTGTCTTGAGTTGATACAATCATGATGTAGATTATGATTTATTCATGACTTATCATCTAGTTAGGATTTCTGATTTTAAGGAAATGGTACTTCGTGGGAGGATTATACCTTTTTTCCTTGTACATTGGAAACATGTTTAGGATTCACATTATACATAGGAGTGTGAGGCATTTATGAAAGAGAAGTGGCCTTTAATATTTTCTATAGATAATTCATTAATGTTTTTCTAGGGATAGAAAAATAATTGGAGGGGAGGTTGTAATATCATGTTACCTATTTCTCAGGTATTCCAAGACCCTTGTTTTGATTTCCTTTAATTATAGTCTAGTTTTGGGCTTGTTTTGGTATAATTTGCATAAATTGTTGAATACCAAGGGGTTGAAAATGCTTATAACATGGATAAAGAGTATTTTTTTGTTTGGAAAAATAAACCATGAACCCTTTTTTGAGCCACTTGAAGGGGGTGCATGGGTTTTCCAAACGTCATGGCTAGAAACTCTTAACAATGAAACCTCAAATTGTGAGGGTTTTCATATTTGGCACATAGTTTTAGAAACCATGTTCCCACCTATTAAAAATCATTAACCTTACCAGTAGGGGCACATGTTTAGGTTTCATAGTTTTTCTAACAGTGTGGTCGTACATAGAAAATCATTCACTTTGGTTTTATTTACCTATAAAAATTTATTTCAAATCCCCCCATTTATGTTGCCTAATCACCCTATTAAACTCTAAAATGAGTCCTTGGTCTTAGAAGGATCCCAAGAGGTAATTTTGAATCATCCAAACCCTTTCATTGGAAGACTAAAGTGTTTTAAATCTTGTTTGATCTATTCTGAGTAAGTGGATCTCCTCTCATATCGTTTTTTATGAGCTCACTTTTTGGCCTAATTTGTTTTTGATAGATCATCATGTTATTGATGGACCTAAAATCCCATTTTTTGGATCTTGATTCAAGGATGTGTTTCCTGATCACCTATTTTTTATTCTTCATTGGGGATCCCATTGTGGGTGTTTTATTTTATCATGTGATAAAAGGTAAGTGGTTTAGAAATTCTTTTCCCTAGGGTCGAAAACATAAATTTATTGATTAAATTGAAATTATTTTTTCAATGATTTAGAAACATTGATTTAAAATGATTTTATGTGGGATTTTAAATGGAACAAAAATATTACAAAACCCCCAAATTCCATGGAATTGGAATTATGGGGAATATTTTAGAAAAATGATTACATTATTTTAAAATATATTTTATTTTTTTATTTGAGTTTTTATTTTTTAAAAATATATTAAAGTGAAAGATTTTTTAAAATGGCATGAATGGATGAAAACCTCAGTTTTGGTTTTGAAATGAAAAAAATCCTATTGAAAACTGATAACTGTGAAATAAAATTGAACGGATTTTCTTTGTTTTATAATCCCATATTTGAGCAATTAATTTTTTGAAGCACATCTTAGACTAGGTAGTTATTAGTAATTGGTACAAGAACATTGGGACCATGACTCCATATAAATAGATTGATGATGAAAAATGTTACTAAATATTTATAGCATGAATTTATCAGAGGGTTCCCCTTTAGGATGTAGATAGACCCAGAGGGTTTCCCTATTGTGTTCTAGATTGATATATGGGGGCACACCTATCTTTTGTTTAGATCATTATTGATATGTGTGAGGAACCTATTACCTCAATTAAAAAACCATGGGGATTTTTTATATAGTGTGATGATTTTATGACTATATTATAACTGAAAATGGATATTGAACTATTTTACATATTCCAATTGATTTATTTAAATATTTTATATAAAATGGTTATTTAAGAGAGTTTTGATATGCCTGTAGTATTTTTTTAAAAAAGCATTTTTTTTAAAATATTAAAATTTAATTCCATAACATGTTTAATTTTAATATATAGTATAAATAGTTAATTATTTTGGAAATTATTGTGGAAAACACAGTGAGACCATACTTTGTTGTATATCTCACACACTACCTTAGATTTCAGGAATTTTTAGATTTTATTATTCCAGGTCCCAACAATTAGAATGATCCACATAGAGGTACTGGATGTTCTTAATCATTGGGACCGTAGAGTTGTGATGATGAATGGTGGAGATATTGTTCACTTTTTAAATAGGAGTTTTTGAGACTTTTTTGGATGATTCTATTTCCTTTGTAATGTTTATCTATCCATCCATGTATTATTTTACCAATTAGATTCTAGTACTTATCTTTTTGGAGTGTTGAGAATGATAAATTGTATGTTTTATATTCTTATATGTTTTTAAAATTCATTCCCTCGTTGATATATTATGATGTGTGGTTCTTTTGACCCACTTTTGGGGATCAAGAACACTCTTCAGGATATGTTGGAGCCAACTGGGGTATCTAAGTACCAAGGTATCAGGTCTAGTTATTGAGAATTTATGTGTATATAAAATTATTAATTTTTTTATTAAGTATTATTATAGACATATGTATTAGAAATAATTATTGATTCTCAAAATAATGTTCATGGTTAAAATGGAAGAGTATAATTCATTACAAAGGATAATTGTTCCCTTTTTAATGTTACTAAATAAGTAGTAATCGGTTTTGGTAAATCGTTATGTGTTCCATGTAATTACAAGTTGAAGATAGAATTATTATGTGAGGCTAATAACTCTTAATTTTCTATTCCTCTTGGAAACATTATGATTTGTTGAGACCTTCATGAATATTATTTTCGGATAATATGAAGAAGGATATTGTTGATATTTCAATGAAATGTTTGAATTGTTAGTAGGTTAATGATGATCCAAACAACCAAACGAAAGTATTTTTTCTTTTTGAGGGTTATAATGGACATGGGATAACATAAGAATGAAATAATTGGTAATATTAACAAAGAATCCTCAGTTTAATACTTTTATTTGAGTTATTGTTGATCATTTAACAAAATATGATCATTTTATACCCATTTAAGGTACCATGTCATTGTATCAGCTTTCTAGACTATATAAAAATGTCATAAAATGAATACAAGTTGTTCCCATTTCAATTAAATTTAATCTTGATCCTCGATTTATATAAAATTTTAGGAATGTGCATCTAAAGTTTATGTGTAAATAAATAATCTCATTACAACTTTTTTTTCATCAAACTGATGGATAGTTGGAACATAAATTTTAGACATTAGAGGATATGCTTTAGGCCTTCTCGTTTTCTTATAAGGCAATTTGAGACCATTAAATTTATTTAGTAGTATCTTCTAATCATAATGGTTTTTTTCTAGTACATAGATGACACCTTTTGGGGAATTATATTGAATGTGTTGTCGGACCTAGAATGTTGGGATAAAGTTAATAAATAGAAATTGTTGGGTCCAAAATTGGTATAAGAGAGGCTTGAGAAGGTAAAATTGATTTATCATTACATTGGAGTATAATAGAGTAGGAAAAATATTTATAGAGATAATTGGAGTAAATTCCTTTCATTTGAGGTTGGTGACCAATTTTTTCATAAAAGTTCTCTATGGGATGTTATAGTTTTTTTGGGATAAAAAAGTAGATTTGATCCCATGGTTTATTAGAATTTATGAAATTCTATAGAAAGTGGGATAAGTTTCATACTATTTATACTTACATAAAATTTTATCACATGTATATTATGTGTTTTATGTTTCATTACTAAGGAATTATATACCCATTGCGTCTCTTATTTTGAGACTAGGGGTGGAACGGTTAGAGTTGTTTTCTATTACATGTAATGAAAAGTTAATATACATGATCATAAAGAGAAATTTTGTTTCATTAAGGAAATTATAAAGGTAAAAGATTTATATTTAAAACATATGATTGAAGAATAAATATGGGAATCTAATTATGTGATTAGAAAAAACACCCTCACCTATTTAATAATGAATAACATTGAGAAAATGGTGTTTCTAAAAGGGAGTAAAAATGTGACCAACCAAGAAAATTTAATAATAATTGAATTTCATGTTTTATTAATTTTAATAAATATATTTTATATATTCATTTATAAAATTAAAATTTTATAAGTTTTTTATGTCAGATAATAAATGGTCTTATTCTAGTTGAAATGTTTCCAATGAAAGATTGAGTTTTATTAAAAAAAAATAAATTTATTAAATTTAGGGTTTGAAATTTCCAAAATTATCATACTTTTTTATTTATCATATATAAATTATCATAAAATTAATTTTTTTTTATTTTTAAAAAGATATTGATTATTTAGGTAATAGTGGAAAATACCAAATTAATATAAAAAGTTTAATTTCTATTCAAGTAATTATAAATTACCATTTGTTTGGATTTATCTTAAATTTAAATAATTCATGTTTTATTAAATATAACCCAAATAATTTCATTAGAATTAGTATTATATTTTATTTTGTTGTAAAATCAATTTTATTCTTAAAAATAATTTGTTTCTAAAAATGTTTTCCATTTCCATTTCTACAGTGATATTGAAAGTACATTTTTCAATCATGAAAATTAAAGCATAAAAATAGATTTCTTATTTTGAATCAAGATTTAAAAAAAAAATATTTTTGTCAACATGATTTTTGGTCATAAGGAATAGTTACCATGGTAAAACATTATCACCTATGTAAAGGTTAAAAGGGGTTAAAAGGGGATTAAAATAATAGAAAAGGAAAAAATTTCTCTAAGACTTGGTTAAATATGATTGTAAGAGTGTATTTTGATTTTAACATATCTTGTATTCTAAATTTGTTTATTTTGTTCTACTTGACCTTGAGAAATTCATTTTATATATTTGTAATTTTAATTTATTTACAAGATTCACATTCCAGCACATAAAAAAATGGAACGTCTATCCTCATTTATTAACACCAAATAATAAAGTTATCATGGAAAACAAATACCCAAAATCCTTCACAACTATCCACCCTATTTTAGGGGGGGGTCTAGCTATTTTAAAATAATTATCCTATAAGTATCGAGGTGTATAATAAATATATATATGATTTGTGGAGGTATAATTCTTAACTGACATATTTAATGTTTATTTTCTATTATACCTTCTTTGAAATCTATTATAAACACAATAATATTGTGACATAAGAAACATATAAAGAAAAAAAAATTATTATTTTTATGGAAATAGTTCTTTCTTTCTATTTTCTATCCTACATGAAATAAATACATCTCTCACACTTACATGAAAATTACCACCTCCAAGAAGTGATGTGTTTAATTTTTGATCACTTTATCCCACAAATGGTTATAAATATTAAATTAGTTTATGTATAATAAATTTATTACATTATTATGATACTATGTATATATGATATTAGTTAACTTCTTACATTTCAAACTATTTAAAAATGATAAAACTGCTTATGTGTACCAAGGTAATTCCACCTCTACAAAGTGATGTGATCTTTCTTAAATTACATACTCACGTGGTTGGAAATAAGGATAGAAATAATGAAAAAATATGACATGTATAACATAATTATTATTCAGAAAATAAAAAATATTATGCACTATATTTCTTTTCAGTATAGTTGGAAATAAGAAATGATTTTCATGTGCATCTGTAGACTACCACCTCCATGATATAACTCATTTTATTTTCCTAGTCTAAAATACATGAATTTATCTAAAACTGTTTTTAATTAATAAATATAAAATTTTTTCCTGATTAAATTTTTTAAGTTGATTGAACTATGATCCCTTTGACCTTACAAATCCTACAGAAGACATCTTAGACTTATTTACTGAATTTATACATGATTTACATCTTGAATTTAACCATAGATAAACAAAACCTGGTAAAAACTGGAAAAAATATTTATAATTCAATAAAAAAGAATTTTTTTTATTAATAATATATAAAAGTGATATAATTTTAATAATAATGAGGGTAGATATAAAAAACCAAAAGAGACGAGACTATGTGTAAGGGACTTTCTCTTAAAATTGTTTTTAATGTTTTACTTCCAAATAATTTTCTTACATATCGAGGATATGTTAAATTTTTTAATAAATTTCTTCTAAATGATTATATGATTTATAATGTTCATTTTCAACTTTTTTCATTCTTTACAATGCATTAAAATGAATATTTTCAACATTTTTTATATTGGTTATTTTTAACTTTTAACAGAAGTATAAAAATAATTTACTTATAAACATATTTTTCTCAACCATAATTTATTGAAATCATAGATATTATTAATTATTAATATTCCATTATATGCTAAAATGAGATTTAAAATAATATTATATTTCAACTCCTTTGGGAATTTTTTATTTTTGAAATATTTCCCATGTAAATGAAAATTTCATCTCATTTTTATTAGATAATTGAATTTATTTCTACATAAGTCATATAAATGAAATAAAAATAATTTTATGATAAAACTAAATTATACATTCTATTTATTCATTTTATGGTTCTTTAACATTTTATATAAATGTTCGGTGATCCTGATATATCCCTAATGATGGTTGATACTGATATATCTCTCTAATACCTTGGGTAATGGAGTTAGCTAGTGATATGTTTCTCCTATGAGATGTAATAATTATTTAGTTAGGTGATTCCATTTTAAGGGTTCACGAAAGTGTAATGTAAGAATAATTTCATAGGGTGAATTCATGATATGATTTAAATAGATTTTGAAGGAAATATTTTGATTTAAAAAGTTAAAAAATGAGCATATATTTTTAAGGAATGTTTATGAACTTTTGAGAAATGGTTGAAAGGATTATTTTTTTAATCAATGGAATTTATCTGTTTCTGTATTTTCAAAGAAAATCTCATAATTATGATTTTTCCTTATGAATTATTTTGGCATTTTTTATGAAAACTATTGATAAATAAAGCGATTTTTGTGAAAATAAAATAGTTATTTTAGAGAAAATGTTTATTTTGAGAAAATAAAACTTTCCAAATTATTTTTCTAGTTTAAAAATAGTATAGTTGGTTTAATTTATTTTATATCAAAAAATTATTTTTTCCCCACTCATACCAAATTTTAAATGGGTTTTATATGGATTAAGGATGAGTATGAACATTAAGAAAGTAAAAATTCTAGTTATGGGGTTCTGTTGAATGAAAAAAAAATTTCTTCTTAATGAACGTGTTTTGGGGGAAAATTGGATAATGTGTGTACATTTACACAATTTAAGGTAATATATTTATTAATTATCCAATAAAATAAAATTAAAAAGGTCATTGGGATGTGAGTGATGAAATATAGAAGATAAATTATAAAATATATGGGACTTTTATATATAGGTTGATATAAAAACCATGTCATGTGGTGTATTTTGTTCCACTACAAAGTTGATGCATGAACTCTTTACTAATAACTCTTATAGTTCATTGAAATGAAATTAATAAAACCCTATGTGGAAATCACCAACCTCTATCTTTTGCAGACATACCAACAAATCAATGTTTTCCAAAAATAGGCTAGCTATGGCTTTTTTATGGGTGCATTCTAATTCCTAACCATTTTATTCTTCTTATATTTTAAATATCCTACGATTTGACTCAAAACCCATCATAATGATACTATTTTGTAACACCCCATCCTATGATCCGGAAACTCGATACAGGAGTCGGGATTCCACATGAACTCAATAATATCCCTCAATCACCAGAGTTTTATGAAAAGTAGTGATGAATGATTGAAATTTTGGGGAATAATTTACCATCAATAATAACACAATAAAATTTAATATTTATGTAAAACTTATTTTAATTTGAAAATAAAATTTTAAAAAAAAATTATACATTGATAATAACCTAGTTTGACAATAACAATCATATTAAAAACATATGTAATAAAAAAAAGTGACACATTCCAACATCACCAATAACTTAATATACCATGTGACACTACCACCTCTACCAAAACTCTAATGTTTAACTATAATTCACCACTAATAAATAATGATGTTTTTATATTAATTTTATCATTACTAATCATTTATACATGACTAATTTGATAAATATATAGGGAATGAGTATAAACTCTATAATGTTTCCCGAAGACACAAACATACACTAAAGTAATATTAATTTCAATTGAAGTTCAAAAAAACATTGTGAAATAAATAATGTATTTAAAAAAATTAAATTTTATTTAACTAAAGTTTAAAAAATGAATAATATTTTAAAACAATTGATTTTTTTAAAAATAATCTAATTAAACTTGATTCCAAAATACTAACTGAAGAAATTTATTCTCCCAAAAATCCCAAACCAAAAAAAGTTAAAAAATCAATAAAATTACTCATTAACAAAATAAAATCGAAATCATATTTCACAAAATTTAATAAAAATATCTATTTTAACCCAAAGTCCAATGGAAAGTCCCCAGTTTCATAAGACTAGTTCTTGTTTTAAAGAATACATGAGTATATTAAAAAAGAATCTAAGTATTTAAGATTTAAAAAGAGTGATTCAATAACTAAAATGATCTTCCAAACACAAACCTTCAATCCTATTTTAATTCTATCAATCCATGAAATGGAACTTCTATTTTTCAGTGGAGAGTCTAAAAAATCTCCCAATAAAAACCGTACATCGATCCAATTAGAGTTGTGTTTGATATTAGGATTTGAGGTAGAAAAAGTATGTTTTAAAAACCAAATCTATCTAATAATATTCGATACAATTTGTTCTGTAACATGGTTAGGATAATAATGTGTCAAATAATACAATGATGCAAGATAATTCTTTTATAATCCATGATTATTATGCATAGTGAATCAGACCATGCACTTAACTATTATTATCACCATTTTCCCCTAAAAATATAAAATTTTAACCAAAAACTACTAAATTAAGAAGGAAAATATACCAACCAAATTCAATTAATTAATAAAATTCTTAACAACACCCAAACACAAATTATATTTCCTAAATATTGTTTATGTTCACACTAAAAAAAAATTCTTATGAACTATAATCTTATCCATGAAGAGTTGATAACATAAAAAATAATTACACAACTTATTTGTATAATCTCATGATATTATAGACCATATAAGTCACACAAAACTAGAGTCAGAAATCATATAGGAGATCACATGCTATGATAACACATAAAATATTACATGTCATTATTTTGTAGGTCTAGGTGATATATTCAATTTCATTCACCAATCACATTTTTCATTAGCTCACACTGAGATATAAAATTTTTGTGGGTTTACCACTATCCTTGATTTACATATATTAACACTACCTTTATCAATTTTTGGTCCACCCAAAATCATAATCCGTTGTATTTGTAATTGTAAAAGATACCCTCTCTTAAAAGTGTTAAGAAACTATTAGTGGAATATTAAGAATAATTAATATCTAGGGGTTTCCTGTGTAATATAATGGTTCCAACTGAACAAAAGAAACTTATTAGAATCCCTTGTAAGGAATTTCCAAATATTTTTACCATGTTCTACTTGTAGCTAAATTTTTCTTAAATAATGTGTTTATATATTAGTGATTTTAAAAAACATAATCTCTATAGTCTATTATATATTTCACTTAGTTGATAAAACCCACTACAATATATCGTAATTAATTAGTAATGTTATGGATATAACTCAGCAAAAAACCAAATAAAAACTCAGGTGAAAAATATAATTAAAATATAAAAACACTTTGTGAATTCAAAATAATTTAATTTAAGTACCTATGACTGTATTATCATAAAAATTAATAAAATGAATTTTTATGATCCAGATCAAACCTTACCCATTATTATTATATAAATGAAACCTAAAAACAAGTAGTAACACTCCCCACAAATGTCTATAACATGAATTATGTTGAGAATATAACCTAGATACCTGATCATGAAATTTTATGATACAAATCATATAGAATATTTCAGTCTTTATAGATGATTTTTTGATATGCATCTGTGTGCATTAATGACTAATAACTTACCCTTCCATACAATTAGGAAACCCAAAATTTTGTTTGTATATGATACATATATAAACACATTTACCCATTAAGGGGAAACACATTTCACACACTAAATACATATTATGGGAACTAAAACAATTAGTTTTTTATTGATGGATTAAATTTTATGATTTATGATCAATGAGTTCTCGTAGATCCATGGTTAGACACATTCTAATCAAACCATTATAAAATTACCTTCAGTTTTATCTAATTACATCCACATCATCAACTAATGTTGATAAGCGAGACATTTAAGGACAAGGGCCGCTAAAATTAACATAATCCTAGGATTGGTAGATATGAACCAATAATTAAATTAATTTTCCTAGAATATTTTGTGATTGTGAAATTTGGGGGATAATAATGATATTAAAATTTTATTCCCACTCCAAATACCTGTAGATAAATAATAAGAATAGTATTGCCCTAGAAGTGATTTTATATCATCCTCGCATTTATCTTCTTGTCAACAATACTATGTTAGTGATCACTATTACCAGTTATTATTCTAATACTATCCATGGTTTGGAATTCATTAACCAATAGAAACTAAAATGATGAATGGGTTTATTTAATAAGAAAAATTTTCATTTATAAACTTTTTACTTAATTTTCATGGTTGAATTATATGATATTAAACCTATATATTACCTAAATAAACAAACCAATATAGACATGATAGGAAAACCAATTATACCATAAAATCACACCCATGATTTCATTTAATTCTTTGTAAGATTCTATCCCATTAAAAAACTTGAAATATTAGGATTAGAGTTCTGAACATTTTTTCAATTATAATAGATTAAACTTGGGGTATAAAACTAAAAATTTCTCCACATAAACCCTTAGGATACACATTTCATAGAGTAGTACAATTATATAATTTTTTCATTTGAGTTATAACTTATAATATAATTTTTTATTTTTTAGAATTTTTTGGAAACATATCAAATTAAAACAATTCTTAATATCTCTTTTTCAGATCACAACATTTATGAATATTTTTTATTACAACATAAAAAAATTATGAATCATAATAAAGTTATTTTTTAAATAATTTTATGGAGAATTATAATTTAATATAATTCAAAAATTTAGGTCATTATATTATCTATATATTCATGGATTTTCACCACAGAACATACAAAATAATAAATTAAATATTGACATTTGGTCATAATTCAGGTCTCTCAATCATAAATTATCTCATAAATATTTTCATACTTCTAAATAATCCACATGAATGTAATCATCCTACTATATATAATTTCTCCTTTTGATCATGGATCACTATTGAAACTTATACATGTATCATGTCCCCTAAAATGTTGATTTTTCAATAATATATTTCATACAAAGGATCACACACAAACCTACAAAAATGTAATACATGGTAGAATTCATTTACACTTTCTATATATAGTGGGAATTTAAGATGATATACCACCTTGTTGACATAAAACATAATTATAAATGTTATAATTAAAATAGGGGAAATAATAGTCCTCTAAAAATGGTTCTATTACCCTTGAATGGGTATACCTTTAGGGACACATGTTAAATTATATCATATGTAACATACATAATCCTCTAGTTCACCTTATACTTTTATAAACATGAAATCATCCTCATCTACTCATTAACCACATTAACCGTATAAATTATATACTACAATGGATTAATAACAATCATTAATACCACTTTAATATTTTCTTCATTCAAGGTTGTGGTGGTTTCTCTTCTATATAATGAATCAATAATTGGAATACAAATTGTGAAATACAAAAATATTTTTTTATAAAAACATCAAAAATAGAAGTTGATTAGACCAAGGCCAATAAATTTATATGACCCATGATCAAAATATTTCATCAATAAAAAATATTGAAAACAGTATATTCTTACCCATTTTAGGATGGAATGTGACTAGAAAATATAGTTTTTTTTTGAATTTCTTCTACCATTTACTTAAAAAACATTATTTTAGTTTACATCATGTTTGAAAAGAGTCTACAATCATACCCCATTTTGATAAAAAATTATATAAGTATTGTAACCCTTGGTTCTCCCATGGACAGCCTCTCATAAATTTTTTTAAGTGTTTAAATTTTTTCAACCAATCAATAATCACCCATAAGGTTTCATGAATCATCACTAACTAAGGAAAAAACAATCATTAAATATATCTATATACAATATCACTTCTATTGTAAAGTGAAAAATGACTAACTCATGTAAACTAAAACCTAGTGCCTATCCTTTAATAAATAGAATCCTAAGAACTAACAAGTAAATAAAAACACTCATCTTTATTCTAGAATAAAAAAAATTATTCAGTAATTCCATGAATATTTTTACCATACTGGGATGCATTGGAAATTTTTAAATGCGAAACTTCTTCAGAAATATCTCCCATAAAGTAGTGGATACCACAAATCCCCCTTAGAATAGAATTTCATGTTCTAAAAATTTATAAATTTCATTAGGGATATATTCTACAGAAATATAATCTCTATAGATATCACTATGAAGGTATAAAAGTTTGTATTTATTCACATAATAAAGGGTTAATGGAGAAATGTTTCTGATATTTAGTAATCTGAGTCACCATCCTCAATTACCTCTAAGACAACATCTCCTAACAATCCTATCCTCATTAATTCATCTGATATGTATTTCACTATAGTAATTGTTGACTTAATGCTCTATGATTATTCAAAATTATTGACCTTTTTAGGAGTGTAATAAATCTCAAATATATATTCTTATAATGCCTCATCAAATATCCTTTTACATTTATTGAGATTCTCCTGGGAATAATAAATAATTAATACTCATATGATACGTGTAGAACAAAAATCACTCCTAAATTAGGTTGTTCTTGCATGTATTTATGAAAATGCCAACTATCATTGTCTTTTGATTGTGGATCATTTATTTTTTGGACAATTTCAACTATTTTGTCCCTTATGATATCAAAAAATTGTATTTAATAAAAACACATCCCCAATCAATCCGAGATGCATCATAATATACCAAATATTGTATGAATTCATTTATAATCCTGATAGTCAATGAACATTTAACTCTCATATTTATCTTCATAAATGATAATTTTTATAATTTTCTCCATAGGAATGGAAAAAACGTTTTTATAGTGTATAAATGGTAATTTCAACCCTTAATGATTCTAAAAAATCCTTTAATAAAATCAATATTATCCTAGAATGTTATATAACTCAATGAAATTATTATGTATAACCTTATCCACAATGATCTAAATATTTATCAAGTCCATTGAAAATTTTAACAACGAGATGACCTATCCCAAAATGTGGACCTATTAATTACATAAATATTGCAACAAGATATTAACATAAAATTATTTCTCTTTATGTAACATCAAGACTATCTGTGAAAGCTCAACATAGTCCTCGTTTATAATAGAATAAATAAGGTAGTAATTGATAATTCCCACCATGAAATGTTATATACATGAATTAGAGATAAAAATACCATGCTCCATGATCAAAATTGGGGAATTCAACACCCTAAACAACATCACAAAACAATTTTTGATCATAGTCACACTTGAATTCAATTTTCAAAATATTCCCTTACTAAAAAAAATATTACAATACACTATCTGAAATAAATCATAGAAAATAAATTTACTCCCCTTAATTTCTTAAATAGATAATATATCCTTTATAAAAAAAATATATCCTTCATGATCACCAAATTCATGTTGCGGTATTTAATAAATAGAGAAATTCCACCAGACATGCACTCCCAAATCAGGTGTCATAAGTATATATTTTGTCACATAACATGAAATGAAACCAAATCCTAAAATAATTTTTTTTAATTTGATAAATAAGAACATAATTTATCATCAAACTATATATTATGAAAAAAATATTCAAATATTTCATTGATGGTCACTTATAACAAAATAATAATCAATTTAACATATATAAAAACCTTTGTATAAATAATTAAGAAAGGGTGATCTAAAAACCCAATAAATGTGATAATAAAAATGAAACGTGAATATGTAATCAGTAGTAATTTCAATATATTATTTAGAATAACATAAGTTAAAAACAAAGGATAAATTTAAGGTATAAAATATGACAATGAAATAAGTATACTATGTTTGTTAGTTCATGAAATACATTGATTTTATCATGAAATCTTAATATAAGAGGAATATGAGATAAATAATAATAATATTAGAATAATAATTTTATGTAAAAAAGGAAAATTTAGATCATAATAATATATCATGTCTCGCTTTTAAGACATCATAACATAGTGTGCCATGTTTACAATCTATGAACTATTACGTTGTTTTATTGTCCCCCTACACATGCACTATACATATCTTCTCTTAAGATATAAACATTACCAAATGAATTGAATGGTTGTATAATTATGGTCCCACCTATTATATCATAACATATATATTTCTATATGCTTTATATAGAATAAAAAAACATTTCTATCATAATAATGATAACCCATGGAAAAAAATGTGTAACAAATCAATTACATATTGAATAATAATAACATATGCAATTGATTAATAATATAAGCCAAAAAATTAGAAATTAATATTCCTAAATTGGTGTAAAAAAATTATTTAAGCATCAAAGTAAACAAAATAAAACTGTAGAATAAATAATTAAGTAAATAAAAATTCAAATAGTAATGAATATTTGAAGGAACGATTTTAATAAAAAATGTATAGTAAAAATAATAATTACTATATTTTTGAAAATTAAATAGAAATAAAAGTCCCCAAGAATATTAAAAAAATATGTAATCGATAAATTAAATGAATAAATTATATGAAATATATAAGATGTTAGATAAGAAAGATATATAGTTAATTAAGAGAGAAGAAAGCGAGAAAGGTTGATTCCCTTGTCAAAATAAAAATGTATATCATAAGCATCAATCAATGGGGTATAGAGAGACGTCTTTTATGTATCTAAAGTCAAAGGAAAATTGATTTTTTTAAGTTTAAGTGATGATATGAAAGAGTTAATAAAATATTTATAGATTAATATAACATTTACACAATAATAATGTTGGTTAGAAATACATTAAGATAAATAAATTTTATTTGAATTTTAAGAGAAAGTAAAAATTTCTTTTTCATATCTTAAAATATATCTATTATAATTGGAATGATATAAATAATATTATCAAGTTAAAGCATATATTTATAGAAATAAATCATATAATTTTGTAAAAAATCAATAAAACCCAATATATTCAATGTCTAAAAAACAATGTTTATAAATAATAGATGAAAATAGTCATGAAAAATTAAATTAATGAAAAATAATAATATATATAATTTTTCCCCTCACATAAGTTTTATGGTATGAAATGAAACAAATAATTAGAAGTATTATTCAAAATAATTATATCCCAAAAATATATAAGTGATATTATGTAAAAGTATTTTAAAAGGGATGTATACATAACATAATTAATGACAATGAGTGAGGATGCTAATGAAAAATAAAAAAATAATGGAAGATAAATTATGTTATGGTATTTGAAAATATCACAATGTATGGACAATGAGTCAAAATTAAATGTTTGATGAAATTTAATACTATAAAAAATGAAAAAAATGATATTATACATTAAAAGATTAGAGGTACGAAAAAAAAATAAAGAAATAAAATAGAGAAAAATAAATGAAAAGACTTTTTATTTCAAATAAAACTCCTTATGAACATTATAAGGTATGACTTAAGCATGAATGTTTTAGATTATAATGAATAGGTACATAAATCTATATAAAATTTCAATGAGAAAATTAATATTATATTTGGAGTATAAAATGTGGGATATGAATTTAAAATCATATACATATAATACATATGACTTCATG
This sequence comes from Viscum album, assembly GCA_963277665.1. Lineage (NCBI taxonomy): Eukaryota > Viridiplantae > Streptophyta > Magnoliopsida > Santalales > Viscaceae > Viscum > Viscum album. The sequence continues at coordinate 20,109 of CAUJRU010002644.1, forward strand.
ATACATAGGTGACAATGTATACATAAGCCTAAGACTAGTATTACATGGGTCCCAATATAACCTGGTTTCATATGATGCAAGATAAGGCTACATTATACCCATTGAAATATATTCTCTTTAATTTCACTTCCACCGCATCATCCATTATTAGTTTATATCAATCATAATACATTATAAATGGTTTATTCATGGATTTAATATTCATTTAATGATTTTATTGTATTCTATAATGGGACACAACTCACATGTTTCATTTTATATAATCGATGCATTAACTAATCAATGAGGATCATCAGGTATGGTTATAAAAGGGAATGAGTACCATCATTAGTTATAGTCGTTATCATTAGTGAAACACCCAAAACAAATTAATTTATTTCTCTTGTTGATACAGTTTATTCCTCCACTAGGGTTAGGGTGTCCTGAGGTTGAGATTTTAAGTTTTTGAATCTTTTCTAGGGTTGAATAGTAAAACACATGATTTGGGTAACTGTGCAGTAAAAACCATGAACCATTAACATTTTTCATAGTTAATGGTCTATGAAAACTCTATGCATAGTTTAGTAAACCATACATGATAACTATGAAACCTTTGAGGTTCTGAGGTAGAGGTAGCTACAATATCATTGTAGTATTTTAAATAATGTAGGAGGAAACTATGAAACATAACCAAGGTAGATTAATTTTGTAATTTTGAAGTATTCTTAATTGGGATTTTCACCCCAAGCCACCCCATTGAAACTCCATTATTAGAGGTTCCTCTCAAGGGATCTTTTTCTCCTAATATTCTCCGAGTCATTTTTTTGGATCCTTAGTGGTTCTTCATCCAAATCAAGAGGTAAGGTCTTCTACTCTACTCTTCCTTAATTTTCTTCTATATTCTACAGTTTTATCTAACCCTAGTGTCCATCATTTGTAGAATTCTGTGGTTATAGTTTCACAAAATTGGTGGGTTTAGTTTTCAAAGGTTGTGATCCATATATTAAGGCTTTTTAAGTTTTCATTAATTAATGGTTACGTGTTCCCACCAATTTTGGTAGGATTTAACCTTATACTTCCATTTATTAAAGAGTTGAATGGTTTATTGATATTTTAAATGTGTTATTAAAACAAACTCATGATACAAATGCTACCTACAGTAGTGGAGAAAACAATTTTTACGGTGTTTATTTTTTAGTTTTTACATCTATTTTTCGTTGACATTATTAAAGACGACGTTATAAATATTGTTTTTTACGTTGGTTATTTTAAAAGTAACTAAAAAATAAAAAATGAAGCATTTTTCACATCGGTTTCTCAAAAACCGATGTGGAAAATGCTTTGGATTCATGATGTATTACGCCGGTTATTTGAAAACCGACGTTGTATATACTTTGTCACATTGGTTTTTATAAAACCAATTTCCTAAATCATGCCTCCGAAGCATTTATCACCTCTGTTATTTTCATAACTGACATGATAATGCAGTATACGAAGCAGTTTCCATGTCAGTTAAATAATAACTGACATGAGAACATATCTACTACATCGGTTATAAAATAACAGACATAAAAAACTATTCCTTTCCATTAATTATATCGGTTATGAAATAACCAACATTATAATTAATTTGGGTGCATTTTTTAAGTTGGTTATAAAATAACCGACGTAAAATCCAATTTTATTTTTAATTAAACAATTCAACAACAATTATGCCCAGCCAAATGAATACCTGGAACATAACAAAAAAAGACCACCCTCCCCCCTAGCCTACCTGGACAGCCACCTTGGACCCCCCCACCCCACTGGACACCCCCACACCCCTGGACTGCCCCCCACTCACCTAGACAACCCCCCACACCCCCACACCCCTCACAAATTTGCCCAGCCAAAAGAATACCTAAAACAGGAAAAAACAGACCAACCCCCCTCCCCCCCAACCCACTGAGAATCCCTCCCCCACCCCCTGAACAACCCTCCCACACCTCTGGAACCCCCCTCCCACACCACTAAACAGCCTGCCCACAACCCTGGACACCCCCACCCTCCTAGATAGACCCCACCCCTGGACATCCCTCCCACCCTCCTGGACACCCCCACCCCCATGAAAACCCTGGACCCCCCCCACCCCACCCCACTAGACAACCCTCCCACACCCCTCTAAATCCCCCACCCCATTGGACATCCCTCCACACACCACTAGAAGGCCCTCCCACACCCCTAGACCCCCCCCACACCCCTGGACACCCCCTGGACAGCCCTCCCACCCTCCTAGACACCCCCACACCCACCCCAATGGACAACCCTCCCCACCCCCTAGACAGCCCTCCCACACCCTTGGAACAGCCCCCACTAAACAGCCATCCCACAACCCTAGACACCCCCACCCTCTTGGAAATCCCCCACCACCATGGACATCTAGGACCCCCCACCCTAAACCGCCCTCCCACTCCCCTAGAAATCCCCCACACCACTGGACACCCCTAGACTGCCCCCACCCCCATGGACACCCTGGACCCCCTCCCCCCACTTGATAGCCCCCCACACCCCTAGAAATCCCACACACCACTAGAAAACCCTCTACACACCCTTGGACAGCCCTCCCACACCCCTAGAAACACCCCCCCCACACACACCTCTGGACACCCCTGGACTACCCCCACCCTCATGGACACACTGGACACCCCCGCCCCCTGGACAACCCTCCCACACCCCTGGAAAGCCCCCTGACCCCACTGGTCACCCCCCACACTCCATTAAAGCCCTCCCACACCCCCTGGATAGCTATCCCAGACACCCTGGACAGCCCTCCCACACCCCTAGAAACCCCCCACACCCCACTAAACAGCTCGCCCACAACCTTGGACACCTCCACCCCCACCCCCTGGACACCCCCCCTGATTGACAGCCCCCACCCCATAGATAGACCTCCCACCCTCCTAGACACCCCCACCCCCATGGAAGCACCCCCCCACACACCCCTGGACACCCCACCCTCCTGGAAAACCCCCACCCCCTGGTATGACAACCCTTCTTTTTATTACAACTTAAGCATGATTTATTACATAAAAATTCACTTGATACAACAAAGAAGATCGAGAGGTTTAGTGTATTTGGGTCTTAGGATCATTACATAAAAACTTAAAACATGAAATACAACATCTTTATTAAAAACTTCATTTACATTACCACTACATTCCTTCGTTCTTAGCATTGCATGGGATAACCTGCAGACATGCATAAGAAAAGGGTGAGCTATAAAGCCCATTAAGGGATTACACATGGAATAACATGAGGAGTACAATAGATGTTATACAATAGGCATATCAATAGATCATAAGAAAAATGTGAACATAAAGGCATGACAAAGCATGATAATCATAACATGGAAATGTGGCAACAACACTTAACATGTAATTAGCATGAGCCAAAGCCCATTGCACATGGATCATGAGTAAATCCACATTGCACATAAAGCACGAGTAAAATATCGTTGCAATTGAATTAGAATGAGTCAACACTCATTTCACATGAAGTATCATGATACTATACTTTACCCAATGCATTATAGATCTATAAGGGCGCACCCTTCTTAAACATTTCATTTCATGCATAAGTTTGCCACATGGATCATAAAACATGGATTCATAAAACATAATCATTTATTCCACGACAAAGGAATGTGGAATTAATACATGAAACTTTACAATCAATATGTAAATGTGTATAAATGTGAATACCCATGATGGAGAAATGGGCATGGTATTCACTACACAATGACATTGGCTTAGAAAATCGGTGCGATTTCGGCAGCGTAACGGCGTGACATTTGAATTCATAAAAATGTTGATGAGAGAGAAAGGGGTTACTCATCATATTTACATGTAATGGATAGTAAGTAGGTCATATATATACATGTACCAACAATTTTAATGGAATTTAGATTCATAATACAAATGTATTTCTTGAATGTAAAATATGAGAGAGAAGTTCCTTTCCGAATTTCGGCATAGTAACGGGTGTACATGGGAGGAATTTAATGAGAGATAAAGGGTCTCACATCATTAAAACATAAATAGGGCAGTATGAGGGAGGTGAAAAACCATACCCCAACATTTATAATTGAAATTAAAAGGGCAAAAGAACATAAAGAAAATTGGACAAAAATGAGAAAGGAAGAAAACAACCCTTACTTGGAAGTGTACTTCCAAAGGCTAGAGAGAGGATTGTTATAGGCTTCTTGGGAGCTTGGGGCACCTTGGGAGGATAATAGAGAGAGTAGAGCAGAGGTTGGACGAACTTCAAGGGCTTTGAGTGAGGAGGAAGTGGGAGCTTGGGTGGGTTTATATAGGAAAAGTTAGGGAATTCTTTATTATTTAGGTTTCGGACCCCTTATATTAAATTAATCCAAACCACAAACAATCCAATGCTTTTTGCCCATGGTTTTTGGAAAAGGTAAGATGAAAACATTATTTTATAAGGCCAAATTCCTAACTTCTTAAAATAATAAGGTTGTTTATGTGGAGGTGAGTCACACTCCCATGGAAATTAATTTAAAAATGCAAAGTGTTGAATAAGTCTTGAGGGGTCCATTAATGCTTTGAAAAATAAGTCAAAAAAACCCAAAATTACTTTATTTTAATGGTAAAACATATATTGGAAGAACATAAATCTTATAGTATTTTATTACATCACTATTGGGTCATTATGATGTCATAAAACACATTATATATTTAAACGGTATTTAATTTTTACCCAAACATTTAACTGTCTCAGAAAATTATGAAAAATTAACCGTTGGATAATTTCGATGTAATGATTCCAGAAATAACATTTATTTTATCTAAATAACTTTTTAAATATGTTAATTTTCTATTTTAAAATAAAAACCGACATTTATCGAAAATTCACGGGTTTTGACAGAAATGGCTTTCAAACCTTAATAAAAATTTTAATTGCATTCATAAAATTATAAGATCCTTTATATTTAATAAAAATTAATTTAATAATAATATTATTATTTTATTAAAATATTATTTAATTCAAAAATCCCTTAATTTAATAAAATATATTTCTTAATTAAATAATAAATAAAAACACCATTTGTACTTTAAAAACTATTTACAATGTATCAAAAATGACTAGAAATTATATTCATTATTATATAAAAAAATAATGTACATAAACATAGTACTACTTATTTGTTACATAACCCCTTAAAACAGCCGCATAAGACCTAAGGGTAAGGTGTGCTATGGTGACAGACTCTTGGGGTGGCTCAGATAACATCGCTCGAGTGGTAATTTCAATCAAATTCCACTTTTCCCATAGACGGTCACGTTCGAGCTTGACATGATGAAGCTCAGCTTGGGATTGGTCAAGCATGAAGCCCAGAGATGCCACCTCTTTTCTGAGCTCAGACAAATGGGCTTCGTATGGGGCAATTCTACTGGATGAGGCCATCGCTTCTTTTGTCTGAGTAAATTGGATTTGTTAAAGTCCTATATTTATACTAACCATGTGATCACTGTTCAACGACTATATTAACAACGGTCGAGATTCTTAATATAAAACCAAAGAAGTTGACATTTATAAAAATATTTTTCATAAAGGGACATTTAACTAGATCAAGAGGGATTTTTCATTAATGAAACTTTGGGTCGTTACAATATTCCCCCCTTAAGAAATTTCTCCCTCGAAATTTTCCTTTTCCCACACTAAAACAAATGTGGGTACCTTAGCTTCATCCTATCCTCTAATTCCCAAGTTTCTTCTTCAAACTTGTGGTTCTCCACAACACCTTTCCGAGGGGCATTGTCTTATTTCGTAGAAATTTTTCTCTACGATCTAATATCTTCACTGGTTTCTCCTCATAAGAAAGATCATCTTCCAATTGTACCACCTCAGAAGAGAGTACATGTGAAGGGTCTGTTATGTACTTCCTTAAGAGGGATACATGAAAGACATCATGTACTTTGGCCATGGCAGGTGGAAGTGGTAGTCGATAGGCCACAGCCCCGACACGATCAAGAATCTCGAAGGGGCCGATGTACCTTGGACTTAACTTCCCTTTCTTTCCAAAATTCATGATCTTCTTCCACAGAGATATGCGTAGAAACACCATGTCTCCAAGTTTAAACTCAAGGTCTTGTCGACGATTATCAGCATAACCCTTCTGTCGACTCTGGGCTGCCTTGATATGCTGCTGAATGGTTTTCACCTTCTCTACCATTTCTTCGACCATTTCCGGTCCAAGCAGCTTACGTTCACCGACCTCATCCCAACATGTTAGTGTTTTGCACCTTTTCTCATACAGGGATTCATATGGTGCCATTTGGATGCTTGAGTGGAAACTTTTATTATAAGAGAACTCAACCAGAGGAATATGTTGATCCTATCCTCCTTTAAAGTCCATTGAGCATGCTCTCATCGTGTCCTCAAGTGTTTGGATAGTCCGCTCAGATTGGCCATCAGTTTGAGGATGATAGGTCGTACTGAAGTTCAGTTCAGTATTCAGAGCAAGTTGAAGACTCTTCCAAAACATAGAGGTGAATCTTGGATCTCGTTCACACATAATAGATAGTGGTATTCCATGAAACCTTACCACTTCCCTGATATATATCGGTGCCAGTTGATCAAATGATAAACCCTCCTGAATATCAATGAAGTGTGTAGTCTTTGTAAGACGATCCACAATAACCCAGATTTCATTGTTGCCATTGGATGTCCTTGGAAGTCCGATGACAAAGTCCATGGTGATGTTCTCCCATTTCCATTCTAGTATGGGCAATGGTTGCATCATCCCCTTAGACTTCTGCCTCTTTGCCTTCACTTGCTGACACACAAGGCACTTTGATGTATATTCAGCGATATCCTTCTTTCATATTATCCCACCAAATGTTTTCTCAGAGATCTTGATACATCTTTGTGATCCCTGGGTGAATAGAGAAATTTGAACTATGTGCAACATCCAAAAGTTCCTTCTTCAGCTCCGGACTTTATGGAACACATAGTCTTTTCCCAAACCGCACAATTCCTTCTTCATTAACATTAAACTCTGAGGATTTCCCTTTTTTTATAGCGTCCACTTTTTCCTGAATTCCCACATCATCCTTTTGAGCATCCTTTAACCTTTCCAAAAGAGATGGTTCAGCAATCATTTGTGAATGTATTGATGGTTTTCCCTTCTTTATGATTCCCACGTCCATCTTTATCAAGTCTAAGAATATTGGATCCTTCTCAATTCTCATCATTGATAGAATTGTTGGGTCCTTTCTACATAGGGCATCTTCCACCTTGTTCGCTTTCCCAGTGTGGTAATGTATTGAATAGTCATAATCTTTGATGAGCTCTATCCATCTTCTGTGGCGCATATTAATCTCTTTCTATGTGAATATATATTTAAGACTCTTGTGGTCAGTATATATCTCACATTTCTCTCCATAGAGATAATGCTGCCAGCTTTTCAAGGCAAAGATCACCACCGCTAACTACGGATCATGCATTGGATAGTTTCTCTCATGGATTTTCAACTGCCTTGAGGCACAGTATATCACTTTATCATTCTGCATCAGCACACAGCCTAAGACCTTCTTTTAAGCATCACTGAACACCACAAAAAGTTCCCCACTTGTGGGTAAAGTGAGCACGGGCGCAGTGATAAGCCTCCTTTTCAACTCCATGAAGCTTTCTTTGCATTCATCACTCCAAGAAAACATTACTCCCTTTCGAGTTAGCTTGTTAATAGGGTTGGACAACCGTGAGAAATTCCTCACAAATTGTCGATAATATCCAGCTAACCCCAAGAAGCTACAGATATCCGTTACTAATGTTGGCCTCAGTCATCCCTCAATTGCATCTGTTTTGGAGGGGTCCACAGATATCCCATTGCTTGTGATGATATGGCCCAAGAATGAGACCTCCTTCAACCATAACTCACACTTTCTGTACTTTGCATAGATCTTCTCCTTGCGCAAAGTCTCTAGTAATGTTTTTAAATTCTCCTCATGATCCTCCTTGGTTTTGGAGTATATTAGAATATCATCTATAAAGACTACCCCAAATTTGTCATGGTAATCTCTAAATACTCTATTCATAAAGTCCATGAATATTGCTGGAGCATTGGTGAGTCCGAAAGGCATTACTATGAATTCATAGTGCCCGTACCTTGTAGGAAAAGTAGTCTTGGGGACATCTTCCTTCTTCACCCTTACTTGATAATATCCCGACCGCAAATCCACATTGGAGAAGTATTGCGCTCCATGCAGCTGATCAAACAAGTCATCAATTCTTGGGAGAGTGTACTTGTTCTTTATCGTGATTTTGTTAAGTTCACGATAATCGATGCAAAGCTGCATTGACCCATCCTTCTTCTTGACGAAGAGGACTGGTGCACCCCATGGTGAAGCACTTGGTCGTATAAACCCTTTATCCAGATTCTCCTGTAGTTGTTTCTTTAGCTCCTCAAGCTCTACAACAGCCATTCTATATGGATTCTTGGATATTGGTAGTGCCCCAGGTATAAGTTTAATTGATAACTCAATATCTCTTCTTGGAGGAAGACCAGGAAGTTCCTCAGGAAACACTTCAGCGAATTCCCTCACAATAGGCATTTCTTCAAGGATGGTTTCTTCCCTGGACTCAATCATCTGAACCAGATACGCGTTCTCATAAGGTAGTAATATCCATGCTTGAGATAATGGAGCTAAAAAAGATTCATCTTCCTCCTGACACTTGTAATGAATCGAGGGTCAATTCTAGATACGGAGTGTGATTTCCCTCTCCCGAAAATTTATGTTGGCTCTATATAAGTAAATCCAATCCATGCCAAGAATTGCCTCAAATTCCACCAGAGGGAGTATGACGAGGCTCGCTGGGAAATTCAATCCACAGATTATAATAGGGGAGGACTTATATTCATGAGATGCAATGATTGCCCCATTTGTTGTACTCAACGACATCTTTACTTACAAGATTTTTGGTGGTGTTGGGATTGTTCTACTAAACATTCGAGATATAAAAGAATGCATAGAACCTGAATCAAAAAGTATGTCCGCTATTCTTGAATGAATAACTAGCATACCTGTCACCACTTCGTTGTCAGTGTTCACTTCGGAAGAAGTGATGGAAAAAGCTCTTCCTTGCTGTCTTGGATGTTTTTGGTTTCCTACGATAACCCTTGGATTAGGGAACTGATTTGCAAAATCACCTAGTTCTTTGAATTTTTAGCATTTAACAATGCATTGAGGTTCGAACGGAGCATTCCTCTCCTCTATCGCAGCTGCGGGTCCTTCTTGCCGACAGTTAACAGCTAGGTGCCCTTATCTTCCAAACCTGAAGCATTTTATCGTCCCCTTAAGGAAATTTCCATGGTGCTTCTTTCCGCACTTTTGGAAAGTGGGGTGCTGGATCTTCTTAGCACCGTTGGATTTATCCATCAGACCACCAGCATTGAAGTCCACCTTACGCTTATTGTCCCCATGATACCCCCATGATTCCCTGATCTCAATTTCGACCTTGAGGGCACATCGGACAATTTCCTCGTAGCTATCGAAGTCACGGATCGCTAATGCTTTCCGCAAGCTAGGCTTCAGCCCAACAAAGAAGCGGTCAACCTTGCATTCAGGGGTAACAACAAATCTGGAAGTGTATCGTGCAAGACTTGTGATGTTTTCCTCGTACGCTCCAATAGATTCTTCATCTTTTTTTCTTGAGGGAAAGTAAGTCCCCTTCCATCATAAGCTGGAGGGTGCACGGAAAATATTTATCGAAAAACATCTTCCGGAAATCCTTCCATTCCAACGCCTCGATCTCCTCCTCAGGCTTTGTATTTTTGATCAATGTCCACCATTGATCAGCTTCACCCTCCATACGATAAGCATCCAGGAGAACCTTCTCTTGTTCATAACATTGAAGTATGGAGAATATCTTTTCAATGGAGTTGATCCATTGTTCAACGATCGTGGGATCAGATGATCCACTAAAAGTAGGAGGCCTTTGTCTCAAGAAGCTCTCGATAGTGACTTTTTCTTTCTTAGGGGGGGTTGAACATTCCTCTTGACCCGTGTTTCTATTCAAAACATGAGTTAGCTGAGAGAGAAGCGTGACCAAGTTTGCCATTCTGACTCCCATTGGATTGGGCATCTCATTAGTACAGTCATCACACTGATCTTCACAATGGTTGTTAGCCCGAGTCCTCCTATTACCGGCCATTGGCTGGAATAAAAGGAAAGTTAGGGGTAACACATAAAGGGTAATCCAAAGAAAAAAGATGATGACTTATAAAAAAAACTTTTATTTCCTTAACTCATGAGTATATAGGCTTCAATCTAGGATTTTCATGATCCACTTTCTAACATATATTCTTAGGGGAAATTTTTTTAATTCCCCTAATAAGGGTTCATACTAAGTTTGTGAATTTTCAAAACATATCCCCCAGGAGTTTCGTAACCAAGAGTGTAGCAAGGCCCGTTGTCATGCACCAGTTCCCGTTCGAGTCTAGCTCAAAGTGGTGTTTTCAGGTTTTACCCCTAGGATACATCTGTGCCAGAGCCGCCTCTACCTGCTCGTATCCAGACAGGGATGTATTTGTTTGATAAACCACTTACATAGTACTTACCAAAACGTAGGGATGTTCTTATTATACTTAGTCATGTATCTAATGCTTTACTAGGGTTTCCTAATCCCAAAAATAACTAAACCTATCCTCTGATACCAACTATGACAACCCTGTTTTTTATTACAACTTAAACATGATTTATTACATAAAACTTCACTTGATACAGAAAAGAAGATCGAGTGGTTTAGTGTATTTGGGGCTTAGTATCATTACATAAAAACTTAAAACATGAAATACAACATCTTTATTGAAAACTTCCTTTACATGACCAGTACATTCCTTCGTTCTTAGCATTGCATGGGATAACCCGAGGACATGCATAAGAAAAGGGTGAGCTATAAAGCCCAGTAAGGGATTACACATGGAATACCATGAGGAGTACAATACATGTCAGACAATAGTCATATAAATAGATCACAAGAAAAACGTGAACATAAAGGCATGATAAAGCATGATAATCATAACATGGAAATGTGGAAACAACACTTAACATGGAATTAGCATGAGCCAAAGCCCATTGCACATGGAGAATGAGTAAATCCTCATTGCACATAAAGCATGAGAAATACATCATTGCACTTGAATTAGCATGATTCAACACTCATTGCACATGACGTATCATGATACTATACTTTACCCAATGCATTGGAGTTCTATAAGGGCGCACCCTTCTTAAACATTTCATTTCATGCATAAGTGTGCCACATGGATCATAAAACATGGATTCATAAAACATAATCATTTATTCCACGATAAAGGAATGTGGAATTCATACATGAAACATTACAATAAATATGTAAATGTGCATAAAGGTGAATACCCTTGATGGAGAAATGGGTATGGTATTCACTACACAATGACATTGGCTTAGAAAATCAGTGCGATTTCTGCAACGTAACGGCGTCACATAAGAATTCATAAAAATGTTGATGAGAGAGAAAGGGGTTCCTCATCATATTTAAATGTAATTTATAATAAGGATTTCATATAGATACATGTCCCAAAAATTGTAATGTAATTTAGATTCATAATACAAAATTATTGCTTGAATGTAAAAGATGAAAGAGAAGTTCCTTTCGGAATTTCGGCATAGTAACGGGTGTACATGGGAGGCATTTAATGAGATAAAAAGGGTCTCCCATCATTAAAACATAAATAGGGCAGTATGAGGGAGGTTTTAAACCATACCCAAACATTTATAATTTAAATTAAAAGTGAAAAACAACTTAAAGAAAATTGGACAAAAATGAGAAAGGAAGAAAAAAACCCTAACTTGGAAGTGTGCTTCCAAAGGCTAGAGAGAGGCTTGTGAGAGGCTTCTTGGGAGCTTGGGGAACCTTGGTAGGATTCTAGAGAGATTAGGGTAGAGTTTGGACAAACTTAAAGGGCTTTGAGTGAGGAGGAAGTGGGATCTTGGGTGGGTTTATATAGGAAAGGTGAGGGAAGTCTTTATTATTTAGGTTTGGGAACCCTTATATTAAATTAATCCAAACCACAAACCATCCAATGGTTTTTGCCCATGTTTTTTGTCAAAGGGAAGAGGAAAAAATTATTTTATAAGGCCAAAGTCCTAACTTCTTAAAATAATAAGGTTTCTTATGTGGAGGTGAGTCACACTCCCATGGAAATTAATTTAAAAAGGCAAAGTGTTGAATAAGTCTTGAGGGGTCCATTAATGCTTTGAAAAATAAGTCAAACAAACCCAAAATCAATTTATTTTAATGGTAAAACATATATTGGCCGAAAATAATGCTTATAGTATTTTATTACATCACTATTGGGTCATTATGATGTCATAAAACACATTATATATTTAAATGGTATTTAATTTTTACCCAAAAATTTGACTGTCTCAGAAAATTATGAAAAATTAACCATTGGATAATTTTGACGTCCTGATTCCATAAATAACATTTATTTTATCTATATAATTTTCTAAATATTTTAATTTTCACTTTTAAAATAAAAACCGATATTTATCGAAAATTCACAGGTTTTGACAGAAATGGCTTTCAAACCTTAATAAAAATTTTATTTGCATTCATAAAATTATAAGATCATTTATATTTAATAAAAATTAATTTAATATTATTATTATTATTTTATTAAAATATTATTTAATTCAAAAATCTATTAATTTAATAAAATATATTTCTTAATTAAATAATAACTAAAAACACCATTTGTACTTTAAAAACTATTTACAATGTATCAAAAATGACTAGATATTATATTCATTAATATATAAAAAAATAATGTACATGAACATAGTAATACTTATTTGTTACATAACCCCTTAAAATAGCCGCATAAGACCTAAGGGTAAGGTGTGCGATGGTGACAGACTCTTGGGGTGGCTCGGATAACATCGCTCAAGTGGTAATTTCAATCAACTTCCACTTTTCCCATAGATGGTCATGTTTGAGAATGACATGATGAATCTCAGCTTGGGATTGGTTAAGGGAGAATCCAAAATATGCCACCTCTTTTCCGAGCTCTGACAACTGGGCTTCGTATGGGGCAATTCTACTGGATGAGGTCATCGCTTCTTTTGTCTGAGTAAATTGGATTTGTTAAAGTCCTATATTTATACTCATCATGTGATCACTGTTAAACGAATATATTAACAATGGTCAAAATTCATAACATAAAAGCAAAGAAGTTGACATCTTATAAAAATATTTTTCATAAAGAGACATTTAAGTAGATCAAGATGGATTTTTCATTAATGAAACTTTGGGTCGTTACACTTGGACAGTCCCCCACCCTCCTGGACACCCCCACCCCCATGGACACCCCCCCCACACCCTTGGATAACCCTCCCACACCGCTAGATACCCCCCACCCCTGGACACCCCCTGGAATGCCCCCCACTATCATGGACACCATGGACACCCCCACCCTCCTGGACAACCCTCCCATACCCCTAAAAAGCCCCCTAACCCCAATGGGAACCCCCCCCCCCCCACACACACACACCCTTGGACACCCCCTGGATAGCCCTCCCATCAACCTAGACACCCCCCACACACACACACTAAACTGGAAGTCCCTCCCACACCTCTGAACCCCCCCTGGACACCTCCCCACTCCCTTGGAAACCCCCCAGACCAGAATCCATACCAGAAAAACCATCAGAACTAGACCGAAACAAGAAGTAGTGTACAATTAATCTGTCACATATATAGCATTATTAACATAAAATTTCCACAAAAAAACCTAAATCTAAACTAAATGACTACCAAATACACAATTATAATGACAATATTCAAAATTACATTTTACAATATAAACAAACTAAATTCCAATCGAACCTGTAAAATAATTTGATTATTACACATGTAAGTGTTTGACCTCTTGAACACTATAGGGTTGAGTGTCATCAAATAGATACAAATAAAAAGGATAGTAGTTTACATGTATAGTGAATAAATCTAATGAAATATTATGGAAAATTTTAAAAGGAAATCTTACAATGTCAAAGTTTAAAATGAAATCTTACCATGTCAAAGTTCACAAGTGTCCCATTTGTAAATATTTCATACATAAATCTTAACATATAATATCCGAATTCGATGATGCCTTTTTGTTCATGAAAATTATCTTTTAATGTGTGTAAATTCAAAATATTATTTTTATGTAATACATCAAAAACTACAAATTATAAATGGATATTTACCTGTACTTCTACATATTTGATCTTGACAGTCCTTTTTATTGTTTTTTTTTCGAAAGTAGACCCATCCCCTATTAAAAAATAATATGAATAAAATAAATTTAAAATTAATTATAATATATAAAATTATTAAGAAGTTGAAACTTACTTTTCCAACATATTATTAAAATATTCCCACACATCGCCATAGAAAGAGTATATCTAATAAAATGTTTTCTCTTTTGGGAAAAAACACCTAACATCTAATGATCACTGATAAAAGATAATTTAAGTTTAGTGGGTTTTTATGTTAAATGATAATGATCTCTTTTCTAGAGATATGTTTCATACCTCTCACAAAAAGGCATCATCCAACACTATGTGATTATATTCTATTCAAATATTTCAGCAATATAAAGCAATCTTTGTTCCTCATTCAATGCATCTGCTTCAGGGGAAATCAAATGCGGGTCTATGAATCCATATACATATGTCCACTCATTCTTATCACACATGTTATAAAAATACCTAGTACAAAACAGACATAATTATACATTTTTAATAAATATAACGTAAGGAAAAAGTGTTGTGTCTTACATGGAAAAAATTTACCCCACGTTGATGCCCAACTTATCTCTAGTAACAAGCTCCATGATATCAGTTTTCACAATCCTCACAGTTATTGCACGTCCAAAAACATGAGTTTCAATTGGAAACTCATAATGATCCCCCCCAAAATTTGAATATCTTGACAATCTGTCAAGACTACTAGAATATGTATCTGATTTCATAGACATTTTACTTTGTTGTTGTCTATACAATTTTTCTTTACCATAGAAGTATTCCTATAAAAATAAATAATATATTAGTTTTCAAATTCTAAAACAACTTTAATAAAAAAATAGAAGATATAACATACCTACCTCTATGGTAACGAGTTGTCGAAGTCTGGATGACCAAATTAAAAAATGGATGATAATATGTCCAACTATCATCACCTCAGCTATAGGTAGTGGTACTCGAGCTGATCTATCTATAATGTCTTGTACAGTGACCCTATGATGCTCTACCTCTAACTGCTCATGATGAACTGTATCTCCTACACAATATACTAGCCCATATGCAACTATATAATGTTGAGGATCATCAACATACAACTCGCAATAAGTAAGAAGCTACAGTGGAGGAGTATGATAAGAAATGTGGTCTGAAGGCTGACGTGGTGGAGTGGGAGCTAATGGCAGAGGTGGAGGATAGATAATGGGGTCTATAGGGGGGTGTGGAGGAGTGGGAGCTACAGTCTGAAATTGTCTTTGCATGTATGCAAACATATACTATAGCGATTCTCTAATATTTTCCTCCATCATTGTTTTAATATTATGAGCTTCAGCCTCCCTAGGTTCTAATTTTTTTATAAACATCCTCAATGAAATAAGTATAAGAACATGGAAGCACTTTTATAGCAGATACACCCATTAGATATCCTCATACATGACAAGGATGTTCAGGATTTACCAATACTGCAGATAAAATATCTTACCTCCAAACAGCTGTAAATACCCTCTGGGAGCTCTACTCATCAAGCTAATCCTGTATTAATTAATTCAACATTTCGGTAATGATTAAAATTATTTGAAGAGTATAGTTAACTTAAATAAATAAAATAAATATCTTATAATCCACTCAGCTACGATTCATGGTTCATTGGAAAGATATTGCCCATTTTTTCCCATCTGATCTCTCTTTTATTTTTCATGTCTCGATGGAGGGGATAGAGGGGCATCCTCTCTAGAGCTTGAAGACTCAGCACTCGTTTTTTTTAATTTTTTCGACATCATTTATTCTTCCAATTATGTATACCCTCCCCTAGATAAACAATGAGGGTATACATTTTTAGATTGTATCTCCTGATGGGATTTCCTTTTTTTTTTCTATAAATTCATATTAATAAATCATTAACAAAATAGTAATAAGATCATTTATATAAGAATGATTATAAAAGTTTACATTTCCCTTAACAAAAATGAATATTTTATTCTACTTTCAACAAACTATCTCCATGTGTCTTCATCTATGAAAGGATATATATGACATGGATTATCATGAATTTTATGACCAAAAATGAAATCAGATGTGAGGGTTTATTTAAAATCATTCCATCTCCTAACAGCCATCGATAAGCATTTCTTCCTGACTTCTCCAGTGTTATGAATATTAAATGTCATCTAATAAAGAATAGGTAAAACATATTATATTAGAAACATTTAAATAATGGGAACACAATAGCAAAAGAACTTACAAAAATCGTCTCCCAAAACAGAGTTATTATCGCGTTGTTCACACTTCCCTAATCATCATACAAAATGATTACTTTTCTCTTTCCCTGAGATCATACAAAACCCTATAAATCATTTAAATTTGGACCTCTTGGAATATCATTCTCATCAAACTCAAAAATTATCCTCTAGTCTTGCACACGGGAAAGTGATAATTTTGGTAAACGTGTGCACCCACGTTTACTAACTCTTGAACTCTTTGTCATTATGGGAGCACATGAAGAAGATTGGGGAACATCAAGAAGTGCATGTGAATGTTCCTCCCCAGAGGTATGATCACTATGCTCATCTCCAAAATCACGTGGTTGATCAACTGATTGATCTGTCATTATCCTTTAAATCAAAAAAAAAACAAACATTAGTTCACAAATATAAAAATTCAAATATTACAATACTAATGTAAACAGAAAATAGAAAATTGAACTAAGTTACATAATAGTAAACTTGGTTAATATGGTAAGCATGTTAAACAGTGGTAATTATGGTAAACATGGTAAACATGTTAGTGTAATTTTCATTCAAAAAAATAGATAAATATATAAATTACGTAATGTTAAACTGTGGTAAACTATGGTATACATGGTAAACTACACTAAAAAATTTAAAATAAACATAAACATCTACTTAATTTTTTTAATACGCATTTTAATAAAGAAAAAAATTACAATATCTAACATTTTATGAAAATAATAATTGTAAACAATAAATAAACATATGTTCATTGTAATATTAGGAATGTACAAATGGATTATTTTCACAAATTCCTTTATCATGATCATTACTTATGGAAAAAACCATGTCTTCAACATGATCATCATTATCTTCTTCTAATCTTTCATTAGAAGTACGGATCTCACATAAATCAGCATCTTTATCAAGTTGATCCTCACCAACATATTGTTTTTCCCTTGTAAAACAACAGACCACTTCATAACGGATTGATCAACTATATAGAAAATCTTTTTTTCATGTGTTTCCATTATAAAAGAATCAGTTGTGTCTTCTATTCTATTTAGATTAACAACTTTCATTCCAAATTCATCATGTCAAAAATTGCTGTCACTGATAAACCATTTACAGTTAAAAACAGGAACATTAATTTTAAAGTAATAAACCTCCCATATTTCTTCAATAACTTCATAATATGCACTTGATGCAGAAATTGGGTTTTTGTCTTTAAAACTCGAAAAATGAATTGCTTCTGCAAACACCAATACACCACTATTCTGAATTGCACTTCTGTTGTCCTGATCTTTTGTATAAAATGTATAGCCATTAATGTCATAACCAGACCATGTTATCACATTTAAACATAGACCACCCACTATCCATCCTAATGTCTCTGATACATCTAATCCACCAAGGAAGGAATTTTTAATCCATGACAAAAATACCTTGTTGTTCTCATTCAAAACCTACATTTCTTTCTTCTTTGGTTAACATTGTTTCAACTCATTAACTTGCAATATGATATACGGTTGATCATTAGTAATGTTAACCTAGAAGTATAATTCTAACTTCTTCATCTGTTCATCTGACAACGATTTTACTTTCAATCCGTGAATCCCCTTTCCATCATTATTAACTCGTTCAAGGCGAGATGGCGGCAAACCTATGTGCTCCATCATAGCCAAGAAGCTCATACAAAACACCGAAACCTCCATAGAAATATAATTTTCAATAATGTAGGCTTCAAGTCGATATGGATTCATAACATACCACTTCAATATTTTCAAATACCTTTCAAAAGGATACATCCAATGAAGATATACAGTTTCAGAAAGATTTATTTATCAAACCAGATGAATCATTAAATGCACCATTATATGAAAAAATATGTAGGAAAATACATTTCCAATTTTTTAAGTATAGAAATTGTATCCTTTTCCAAAATTTTCAAATCATTCACATCAATCACCTTATTAAAAATTGAATTCAAAAAATAACACAACTTCATTACAGTATTTGTGACCCGGATAGGAAATATTCCATGCAATGCAACTATTGAAGTTGTTGCATCATGTCATGACAATCATGAGATTTCATACCTATCAACTTCAAATCCTTCAATGAGAAAAAAAGTTTTACATTTGACGATTAACCTTGAGGAACTTTTATATCATTTAGACACTAAAAAAAGCTAATTTTATCTCTCTTAGATAATGTATGACATGATGGGGGAAGAAATGTCCATCTTACATTAGGAGTGGGAGCTAACTCCAAACGTATTACCATTGATAGTAAGTCTAATATTGAATTCAACCCATCTTTTGTCTTTCCTTTAATATCAATCAATGTCCCCCTCAAACTATGACATATATTCTTCTCCACATGCATAACATCAGTATTATGTTTAAATTCATGATATCTCTAATATTGTAGCTCAAAAAATATTGACATTTTCTTCCAAATATGTCTATCATTACCATATTTCTGTGCCTTTCCCAATGTCACATCATGTTTATCCACCCTCTCAAAATACACATTCGGAGATAATGGTTTAGGAGAAATATCAAATTCTTTTGAGCCATTGATTTCCTTTTTTAGTCTTATATAAGAGTGATCCATAAGAAAAAACTTTTGATGACCCATATACACTATTTTCCTCCCATGATTTTATTGACAATATGAAGTCTGTTGTTCGAAAATTGGACATGATTTATATCCATTAACACTGTATGCAGACAAATTTCCATGTACTGGGATGTAATTTATAGTGAACATAAGCACTACATGTAGCTGAAAATATTCCATTTTATAAGAATCATACACCCTAATATCATCCTCCCCTAAAGGTTTCAAATCATAAATAAATGGTGAAAATAAAACATCAATATCATTTCCGGGTTACTTTGGACCAAATATCATTATACTCAAAATGACATATTTACGCTTCATACCAACATCATGATAGAGGTTGTAAATTACCAATAAAATAGGACATGAACTATGTGTGCTACAGATGGTTCGATATGGATTCATTCCATTTGTGTAGAACCCTAGTTTGAGATTTCTAATTTCATTTCCAAATGTAGGATACTGCTCTTCAATTTTCTTACATTTTGGACAATCTTTGGGATGGCGTATTTTTCCATCACATATTCGCTCATCAACATGACATATTAACCTTTTTTCATCATGTGAATTAGAAAATAAACGTTTAAAATGATGAATTATTGGAATACACCAAAATAACATGGAAGGGATCTTTGTAATCTCTACATCAGCTTGTGAGTTTTCTTTTAACTTATACCGTGATGTCCCATATTTTGGAAACTCTGATAGAAATTCATATTCCTTCCAATATATCATACAGTCATTCAGAAAAGCGTGTATTTTCTTGTATCTCAATCCCATGGGGAATAATATTTTATTGGCCTTATAATGTGAATCAGTAAGATCTCTATCTTTTGGAAGAATGTATTTCCTCAATTATAGCAACTCTATAAAACTTATGTCACCCCATCCATGTTTCTCCTTCAGGTTAATCAATCTTAACACCGCTGGAAAAACCGTAAAATCCTTACAACTAGGATACATTGGTTTTTCAGCATCACCATATAGATGTGCAATTATCGGTTCTATCTCAATTTCTTCTACTATAATATCATAAATAATTTATTCAATTCCATTGGAGATACCATCTTATGAATCATCATCATCAGTAGATCTAACATTCTTTCCAATTTCACCATGCCAAATCCAGGGGCTGCAACTTTGATTAAAACCATGATAAATCATATGATCTTTGATCTCTCTACTTTCCAAATTCTTCATATTGAAGAATTTCAGGCATGGACAGAAAAAAATGCCACTCCTTGGAACATTTCATTTATAAAATTCCAAAAAGGTATCAACACCTTCCCCAAATTCATTACTCATTCGATGTTCCATAATCCAACATCAACTCATTATTAACCTATAAAAAATATCAAAATTATACATCTTGAAAAGATAAAACAAATATATATTTATATGAAAAATATCATAATTTCAATGTAGAAACAATATTGAAATATAAAACAAATCTATGCATATTTGAAAAAAAATATACATGAAAATCATTTTAAAAAGAAAATATAGTTAGATATAACAGTTTTAAGTTCATCTTGGATCCTTTCTTCTTAAGGTATACAAAGAATACATCCTGGCGCAACTGGATAAAAAATTCACCCTTCCATAAAAAAGAAATATGAATTATAAATATTAAAATATGTATACCTTCACTACTAAAAATTACACAGATCCCAACAATTTAAAACCATTAGGATAGTCCCTGAAACTGTTGGGGTACCCAACGGTTTCACACACTGTTGGCATGATGGTCGTTGCAATAGCCCTATACCCACAATTCTAAAAAAACGTTGGTATAGACTAAGAAAATCTAATATATTATAATGGTTTCAATGAAACTATTGTGATATATGAATATATATATTTCAAGATGGTGTCCAAGGGGGTTGGGGGTTGTCCAGGGGGGTTGTCCAAGGGGGTCGGTGTTGTCGACGGGGGTATAGGGTTGTCCAGAGGGTGGGGGTGTTTAGGTGGTGGGGCATGTCCAGGGGGTGGGGGATGTCAAGGGGGATGGGCGGTGTACAAGGGGTGGGGGAGTGGTGTCTAGTGTGTGAGGGGGTTGTCTAACCCCCTACCCATTGACACCACCCCCCTGGACACCCCCTAGACACCACCACCCCCTGGACAGCCCCCACGCTCTAAATAACACATGTACCCCTCTAGACAGCACCCTCAACATCTACAAAATACCCTACCCCCTGTACATCCAACTTGTAACACCCCAAGATTCCACGATATTCTTTTCTTTGAATAATACAGTAGCGTGTGTTGTACGTAACTTCGAGTTCTAACACACACCACAACAAATCAAACTAGGCATTATGAATAGTAATACCCACTTCTTGAAATTTTGTACATTTTATCTTTAAAAATGGACTTCATTTTTGTATTTGGAATATTGAAATTTTCTTAGGGTGAATTTTTGGTACATTTCTGATTACTTTCATATTTTGATGAATAGTGAAAATTACTAAATTTTAATTAAAAACAACTTGTTTAATAGAAATAATTAATAGTGAAAAATTATGAATTTGAGTTTTTTTAAATTATATTTAGAATATATTTTTACCATTTAATACAATTTTGGTCATTGGACGTAATTTCACATTTAAACCGGACATAAACAAGTGTCAATGTTTGGATAGTTATTATTTCTTAAAAACAAATTTTTTCTTTTGGCAGCGAGAATTAATTTTAAATTAATTTCTTCTACTTCTATGTTTTGAATTTAGAAAAATGGATTCCATATTTAGAATCAGGAGTTACAAATTTTGTAAATAGGTAAATTTTATTTTTAGGCATTTTGAATAATTACTTCAGTAAATATTTTATTTACCATGGTTAAAAGGTAAATACGGTAAATAAGGGTAAAAAATAATATAATAATAATAATAAATTACCCTAAAACGTGTCCTAACCCTATTGGATGATACATTTACGACCATGGGAATATTTGGGTCGATTTGGGGACCCCATGGATCCACTTATAAGTGATAATGACACTTTATATTAATTAGGTTAAAGTAAATACAAAAATGACCTAAGCATATATCTTTTAGAAAAACCATTTTTATGTAGGGTTATATATTTCATATGATCGACTATAAATATTCATTAGAAAGATAAAAATATTTCCTACATAATGGTTTTTTATTTATAATTTTTAGACATTGAATAATTAAATTTATTTATGACACAATATTTATACAGTATTTTCTTTATTAATGAAATAATCAAATAATAGGTATTATAAAAGTTAAAATAAATATAATTTGAATGTTCTGACGACATACATGAGTTTTATTGGTTAATATTACATGTTATAATTTTTCAAATTAATTTTATTCGAATTAATAAATTTTCTAAGACTAAAAAAAATCAATTATTAAAAAGTGTCAAAATTGACAAAAATGAATTTTTAGAACAAATATTATATTATTAATTGATATTCTATTCTTAAAAATATAAGGGTCATCCAAAGGACTTATCTAATGATATTTGTATTATTAATGGACCATTTGGGGGTCTCTTGGAAGTATATATTATGTTTATTGAATATATAATATAAAAATACAAAGAGACATGGTAAATGTCAAACTATTTACCTAAAAGTTAAATAAAAAAGATAAAGTTAATATAGTGACCCAAACCTGTCTAAAACTTATTGGTTGAGTGGTTTTCGACCTATCCCCACCTTAAACATTAAATAATCCTCATTTTTGTCATTATAAACCGAATTTTAATTTATTATAAAATAATATTTATAACTTTTCCTAAGGTGCCCCTCACCCCTCTTATAAAAGGGCACTCTCCCTTTTAACTAATTCACACCTTCAAAGCCTTTTGGATCGGACAAACCCTACTCAAACATTCTATAAACCTCCCTCACATAAACCTAGAGGCCTTATTTTGATCATAAATTCAACCTAAGGATCCATTTTGATCAAATAAAAATGAAGAACTCGAAGAAGAGGTAATGTTTTCACAACCCTCTTTCAAGTTCCTTTCTTCTTCAACTTCTTATTTATTTGTTATTTCCATTATAAAATAATAACTCAAGTATCTCCTATATAATATGATGTTATTATAAATATGGTACAACCATATTCATTATTCTATCCATCCTTTGAATGACATGTCATCATACGTGCGTACGTACGGCTTACCATCTCCACGTCATGGTGTAATTGTTATTCAAAACATTATTATTTGGATGGGAATGATAATGATGTGTAATTGATGTAAATAATAAATATAACAAGATATTTATTCTGTATATATGATATACCATCAAATTATATATTATTTTAATATCAAAATAATGATATTGCTGCTCGTGCGTACGTACGGACAACCGTCTCCATGAACGCGATGAGATTCATTCCCCATCGTATCCATTTAAGAATAATTTTCATTTGATGGTCAAAAATAATGTTTAAGGACTTTATATAATTCTTTATATGAATAAGATACAACCTATCTATAATAAACATGACTTATGTAACAAAACATATAAAATAAAACAAGTAATTTAACACCCGAAATGACAATAATAATAAGATATTATTAACAAAGCAATGTTAAAAGATCATATATGATATCATATTAATGTATATGATTCATGTACAATTTAATAACAAATATTTCACCATTATACATGAGGTTAACCTACCCTCGACCAAGGAAAATTACAAGGTAAGGTTTTATTTCACAATATCTTTATTATCCGAGGTTGTTTATAGGTAATTATCTACTGGGACCTCTTTATCATCCACATCCATGTTTCATAAAAATTAATTTAAAATCATTATTACTATTTTATAGAATATTTTTTAAAGTCATTTATACCCTTTTTTGTATTTTTATAAAGGAATCTTTCCGTTGTTTTCCAAACAAGGTCCTTTTTAACCTTTTCGACAGAATTAAGGTAAGAATGTCCTTTTTAACTTATACGGTGTGTGCAGATATTTTCCACCATTATAAAATCATTGAAGCTTTCCTTACAAACTTATAAGAATATTTTCAAAGTAAATATTTTATTTTATAATTATGTGACTTTTAAATGATTTAAAAAAACAGATATTTCTCTCAAATAGTTTTGATTTCATTTATGTCAATATCCATTGATGGATTTTAAGCATATTTGAAGTTGATTTATTATGATACAAAACTTCCATATTTTATTGAAGGTTTTGTGATATGATTGACTGTGGATGTGTTATTTTTATACCATTCATGGTTTATGTAGAAATTATTGACATTTCGTATGATAGTTTTAATACGAATGTTTATGTTATGTTTAAAACTATTCATAGGAGGAATGCATTAGACTTAATAAGCGACGGGTGGAGCCTGCTATAGTTCCTCGATGCATCGGTAGGTCTCATGAGACAAACTAGTGTCTTGGAACAAGGCCTTGAAAAAATCTTATTTTTAGTCTTGGAACAAAGCCTTTATTATGCGGTTATGATTATCTAGCATTATGAATTCCATCATTATGAAAGTGGTTATTGAAATTGAATTGGATTATTCGACTAGTAGAATATCCATGTGAATAAGTAAATGGCATTATTTCATTTTACTTCTGCCATATTATTCTGAAGTTCAAGTTTAAAATGCTTTTTATAGTTATACATTGCCTTAAATGTTTATGCTTATTTATGAAAGTTTCTGCTATATTGTTATCCTTACATGGAATTTGAGCTCACCCCTTTCTATGTTTTATTTTTCCCAGGTTGTGAATAAGTATTTTATGAATGACCTGCAAGGATAGTATAAGGGGATATGAGTGTGTAGACATGATGTTGTTGTAGTTTTCACTTTATGATGTAATGTAAACTCTATGAATGTATCTAGTGATTCCAAGGCTACTAAACTAGTCGGCCATTTGAGACTTGATCTTATGTGACCATTCCAATGTTATGTAATAATGCACCGACTCTGGGTAACTGGGGTTGAGGCGTTACACCACTCACCCTCGTGGACACCACCCCCACATCCCCCTAGACACCCCTGTTGGGTCGGAGAAAACGGGGAAAAGATGGCAAGAGGGGGGGTGAATTGCCTTTTAAAAAAGATTAACAAATTAAAATCAAAGTTGAAATGCAGCGGAAATAAATAAGGCAAGACACAAGAAATTGATAACGGAGTTCGGCCAAAAACCCGGCCTACGTCTCCGCTCCCAACTCAACCGTTGAGAGATTCCTACCGCTTGATTTTCAATGGTTTTAGCAAGAAACCCACTAGGCTTTGAGGTAGCACTAGGACCTATTACAGCTTGCTTTTGATGGTTGAGCAAGAACCCACTTGCTTTTAATGGTTTAGCAAGAACCCACTATCCTTCTTACAGGTGAAGGATAGCTCACCTATGTCTCAAGCTTTTTAAAGGAAAAGCTTGTGAACCTCTTCACACCTTAGTGGTGATGTGAAACCCAAAGGAAAGAGGGGATGAGAAAATTGGGAGTTTGTAGGCACAAACTCAAATTTAAGCTCAAAAAGAATAAAACAATAAAAACCGTATTTGGAGAAGTCTTGGGCGCCTTTGATTGATTGGAGATGTTGAAGGCTACTTCCAAGCTTCTTTGAAGGGGCTCCTTGGATGTGGAAGTTGTTGGAGCTATTGGGGTTCCCTTGGAGGAAGTCGCCGGAGGTTGGCCAATTGATGCAAAATATGTCCGTGGGCTTCCGTATAGTTCCGGTGTGGTGTTCGGGGCTTCCTCAGCCTTTATTTATAGGCATGGAACCCATTGGGGGCCTTCGGAGCCGTTGGAGAAGTCCTCGGAGCCGTTGGAGGCCAAAAGAGGGTTGACTGGTCAAAGCCAACGACTAGTTTGACTGGGCTACCGGCTGGCCGGTGCAGGGCCACCGGCTGGCCGGTGCCTTGAAAAATGGAAACTTGTTCTGTCCAGGAGCCACCGGCCGGCCGGTGCTGAGGCCACCGGCTGGCCGGTGGTGAGACAGTAGGTCTCACTGTTGAACAGGGTGCCACCGGCTGGCCGGTGCCAGAGCCACCGGCTGACCGGTGGAGCCTGGCAGTGGGCAATGCCTCTGCCAGGTCCACCGGCTGGCCGGTGCTATCACACCGGTTGGCCGGTGGACTTAATTTCAGTCCACTTCTTGTCCATTCTTGGGCCAATCCTTTGGAAATCTTTTGCCTATCATCCACAACACTTAAAAACAATGTTAGACAAATAATAAGGTGATTGTGATTATGAAAATCAAACCACGAGGGGATACGAGAGGTACAACAATCTCCCCCTATTTTGATGATCACAATCACCAAAACAATCAAAGTAAAATACTGAAATTGAAAGGAAATGCAAGCATGATGAAAAGGATTCTCCCACAATCAATCAAGAAATTTCTCCCCCTTTGTGATTATCAAAATAGCGTGGGGCATAAAACTTGATTGAGGGAAAGGGTTTGAAAAAACAAGAGAGATTTTAAATCAATTGAAAATTTTGAAATTTGAATTGAAAGTTTTGAATCAAAAATTGAATAACAGTTTGAATTGAAAGTTTTGAATTGAAGAATTGAAATGAAAAATTTGAATTGAACATTTTGAAATGAAAATTTTTGATACCAAGTGTTGAAATTGAAAGTTGGAATTGAAAATTTTGAAATTGAAAATCAAAAGGGCTTAAACGATCCTAACTCCCCCTAAATAAATACAACAAATCACCAGGGAGAGGGATTTTGAAAAGAGACAATTTTAGGCCCGGAGAGACTCGCTAGAAGGGATTTTTCAATCCACACTTGCCTTGTAGCGGGTCTTCTCCTATAGAATTCATCCGAATAAAAAATCGATTTGGGCCTACCATACCGGGCGTTTTTGCAATTACATTCATATATCATGTGCCCGGGTTTTTTGCAATAATTACATAATTTAAATTCGGAGCTCCCCCTTACAAAAATAGTGGGTGCATGGGAGGAGGAGGCTTGGTTGGTATAGCCAAGTCCTTGAGTGGTCCTAGAAACCCTTTCAGAACCAAGCAAATTGTTCAAATTTTGTTCCCCTTGGGTGAACTTAGCTAGGGTCTCCCTTAGGTCTTTGATGGTTGATTCCATAGAATCAACATTTGGGAAATTTTGGATTTTAAGGGTGAGTTCCTCCTTCTCTTTGAGAAGTTGGTCTTTTTCGGAGGAAAGTTTTTTGAAAGACTTTTTTAAAGCAACAAATTTTGACGATAAAGTATGAAAACCTTTTTCTAGTTGGTCTCTAGCGTATTGGAGATCCTCATAAGATAAATGATTTAAAGAATTTGAATTTGAAGAACAAGAGGATGAGGAGTCGGAAGATGTTACCTCATGACATGCCATTAGACATTTCGTACCGTTGTCGCTCGAGGAGGAGGAGGAGGATGAGGTGTCACTCCATGTGGCCTTGAGGACCTTTTTCTTTCCTTTTTCCTTTTGCGTGGCCCGTTTCTTGTTGAGTGGGCAATCAGGCTTGTAATGGCCTTTTTCGCCGCACCCGTAGCATTTTACCTTGGGCTCGGATCTTGCGGTGGGTTCTTGCTTTCGCGCCTTGCGAGATTTCTTCTTCTTCTTGTGCTTCTTCATAAATTTATGCATTTGGCGGGCGATATTCTCCATTTCCGAGTCGCCGCTTGATGATGAGGACGATGAGGAAGGAGATGAGGAAGAAGATGAGGAGGAGCTTACTTCCTTTTGTACCTTGAGGGCGATGTTCTTTGGTGTCTTGATTGGTGTGCCCTCCTTTTGAGCTTGCCTCCTCATCGTGATCTCGTACGTCATTAGGGATCCGATGAGCTCCTCGACCGGCATGTTCTTTACATCCTTAGCTTCTTGGATTGCCGTCACTTTAGGTGCCCATGAGCTCGGAAGGACCCATAGGATCTTCTTGACCATTGTTTCTGCAGAAATATTATCTCCAAGAGATTTTCTACCATTGCACACGTCAGTAAAGCGAGTAAACATTTCAGAAATTGATTCATTTGGGTGCATGGAAAAGCTTTCAAAATCTTGTCTATACATGTCTAACCGAGTATCCTTAACTTTGTTAGTGACCTCATGGGTCACTTCTAAAAGTTTCCAAATTTCATGTGAGGAGGTGCAAGTAGACACTCGATTGAACTCATTTCTATCTAAGCCGCAATGGAGAGCGTTCATGGCTTTGCCATCAAGCTCAAAGTTTCTAATATCGGCAGGGGTCCATTTGGATTCGTCGGGGGAAGACAAAGAATAACCTTGCATGACAATTTTGTAAATAGGATATCCTATGCTTCTTAAAAAAGTGGTCATGCGGGTTTTCCAATAATTATAGTCGGTCCCATCAAAAAATGGAGCCCGACCCAATGAGTAGCCCTCGGGGGCGAAAGAGGTAGATGCCATCACAATGGATCTTTAAATTTGAAACCGTTTAAGGTATTACTCAAATTATCCCTCTGATACCAATTGTTGGGTCAGAGAAAACGGGGAAAAGATGGCAAGAGGGGGGGTGAATTGCCTTTTAAAAAAGATTAACAAATTAAAATCAAAGTTGAAATGCAGCGGAAATAAATAAGGCAAGACACAAGAAATTGATAACGGAGTTCAGCCAAAAACCCGGCCTACGTCTCCGCTCCCAACTCAACCGTTGAGAGATTCCTACCGCTTGCTTTTCAATGGTTTTAGCAAGAAACCCACTAGGCTTTGAGGTAGCACTAGGACCTATTACAGCTTGCTTTTGATGGTTGAGCAAGAACCCACTTGCTTTTAATGGTTTAGCAAGAACCCACTATCCTTCTTACAGGTGAAGGATAGCTCACCTATGTCTCAAGATTTTTAAAGGAAAAGCTTGTGAACCTCTTCACACCTTAGTGGTGATGTGAAACCCAAAGGAAAGAGGGGATGAGAAAATTGGGAGTTTGTAGGCACAAACTCAAATTTAAGCTCAAAAAGAATAAAACAATAAAAACCGTATTTGGAGAAGTCTTGGGCGCCTTTGATTGATTGGAGATGTTGAAGGCTGCTTCCAAGCTTCTTTGAAGGGGCTCCTTGGATGTGGAAGTTGTTGGAGCTATTGGGGTTCCCTTGGAGGAAGTCGCCGGAGGTTGGCCAATTGATGCAAAATATGTCCGTGGGCTTCCGTATAGTTCCGGTGTGGTGTCCGGGGCTTCCTCAACCTTTATTTATAGGCATGGAACCCATTGGGGGCCTTCGGAGCCGTTGGAGAAGTCCTCGGAGCCGTTGGAGGCCAAAAGAGGGTTGACTGGTCAAAGCCAACGGCTAGTTTGACTGGGCTACCGGCTGGCCGGTGCAGGGCCACCGGCTGGCCGGTGCCTTGCAAAATGGAAACTTGTTCTGTCCAGGAGCCACCGGCTGGCCGGTGGTGAGAGAGTAGGTCTCACTGTTGAACTGGGTGCCACCGGCTGGCCGGTGCCAGAGCCACCGGCTGACCGGTGGAGCCTGGCAGTGGGCAATGCCTCTGCCAGGTCCACCGGCTGGCCGGTGCTATCACACCGGTTGGCCGGTGGACTGAATTTCAGTCCACTTCTTGTCTATTCTTGGGCCAATCCTTTGGCAATCTTTTTCCTATCATCCACAACACTTAAAAACAATGTTAGACAAATAATAAGGTGATTGTGATTATGAAAATCAAACCAAGAGGGGATACGAGAGGTACAACAACCCCCTCACCCCCTGGACACCACCCCCACCCCTATGACACCACAAACCCCTTGGAAGACCCCGCACCCCTGGACACCACCCCCACACCTTTGACACCCCCATCCCTCTAGACATCCCCCACCCCACCACCACTAGAACCCCCCCCACCCAATGCTATAGACAGCCCCCACCCACCTGGGACACCACCACCCCCTATAAACCCCCTACCCACTTGGACATCCCACTCACCCCCCCTGGACACCACCCTCCCTGGACACCCCTACCCCCTTAGACATCCCCCACCCCATGGACACCCCCTAGACATCCTAACCCCCTTGGAAAACCCCTGCACCCCCGGACACCACTTTCACCCCCATTGACATCCCCTGGACACCCCCAGCCCTCTGGACAACCCCCCACCCCATTGACATCCCCCGACCCTCTGGAATGACCCCCACCCATAAACACCCCACCCCCCGCCCCTGGACACCCCTACCCCCTTGTACAACCCACTCACCCCTGGAAACCACTGCCACCCCTTGGACAACCCCACCCCTCTAGACAGACCCCCTAACCCCTTAGACACCCCCACCCCTGGACACCCCCTACCCCCTTGGATAGCCATCTCACCACCTGGACACCCCCACCCATGGACACCCCTACCCCCTTGGATATCCCCCTCTCCCCCTGGACCCCCTGGACACCCCACCCGTCTAGACAGCCCCACACCCCTTGGACAGCCCCCACCCCTCTTGACAGCCCCCACCCCTCTAGATATCCCCCACCCCCTGGACAACCCCCACCCCTTTGACATGTATTAAACGTTTTTTCCACTAGTACTAGTTTTTTATTAATAATATTATTTGTCATGTTGGTTTTTCCTTTTGAAAAATTGGGTTAAATGATTATTTCAAAATAATTTGGTTTTGAAATATGTTTTATGCATTTGAGGTATTTAAGAAAATGATATTACTCATTTTTTATAAGAAACCCAATTGGTTTGTGGTGTTTCGACTAATTTGGTTTTTTAAAGTCAAGTGGTCTTTGTATAAAAATGTGGTTTCCTTATATGAATAGGTTATAATGAATTTTAATATATACTTCCTTGGTTGTAAAATGATTTTCTTCGTTTACAAATGGTTTCCCATAATTTTAGAAAAAATAGACTTTTTTGTATTAAGAAAGGGTTTTGATGTTTTATAATGGGGTACTGAATAATTTTGGATTTTTTAGATTTATCTTTTTATTGATTTATCATTTTGATGCATAGTTTTAGTTTGTGAGTTTCAAAAATTTACATCTTATTTTAAGGTGATTTTAATAGATCGTTTTCTATTGAATCTGGAACGTCATTTGGTGTTCTGTGAGATTTGTGACATCTTTATTTTTTCTTATTATTTCATTGAAATATATCTAAGATTATTTTCAGATCCAATGATAAGATACAGAATGATTTTGAGGACTAGTGAGACCCATGTTGATATTTTGAATATATTATATATATTAATATCATGTATGCATTGTTTTCCTAAATTTGTGGAATAACTCTCAAACAAGAACATAGATAGAAAATCTAAGACCATTAATGATTCAAAATTCAGTTTTGACCAAAAATTTACATAACCTTTTACAAAGTTATGTGATTTGTTAAAGTACAGTCTTGGGTGAGATATTATTTTATAAATTAATTATATATTAATTACTATTTTATTTGTAATTCCCTAGACCCTATTCTATTTAATCTCGTTTATTGGAAAATCCAGGGGTTACTGCCTAACCATAGATATTTGAGAGGTTCCTGGAGGAGAGCATTGATGGACATTAGATTGTGGATCGAAAATCAAAATACATCAAGGATCACCAAAGATAATGGAGTTAGTGGATCTTACCAGTGATGAATACTTTAATAAATTCTATATCTATGATCAATCCTAACCCAAGGTATGGTGCTATTTATATGATTTATTACCCATTTTACTATCCAATGATAAATTATAATTAGATAAACTAAAATATTGATTGGTAGTTTGATCTTATTGTAGGTGCGGGTTTATTTATTCGGGATTCTGGGAATTTATTATTTATTATTTATCATTTTATGTTTTTTCATAATTATAACATAAATTAATAACTTCTAACCTAAACAATATTAGAAGTTCATTCTACATTTGTGATTTGTTCATTTCTTCCATGTTTCTTCACATAATTCATCTTTGAAATTTCCTTGGATGACGTTTTTATGAATACCCAGTATTCAATCATTACAAGATAGTTTTTCAACACAAAAAATAGATACTATGGGTTCATTTCACAATTAAGGGTGTTATTATGATGGGATGATGGATGAATATCAATGGTGGAATGGGATATGATCGATGATTCCTATTTTTCCTGGTTTAACGTGTAGTGAAGAGAGATGTGATAGTGGGGGTTTTCAAATTAGATCGAGGGATGAAAATTTGTGAATGAATATGGATATTCTTTTCAACCATAGATCAATAATATTATTCATGATTTGAAGTGGTGGTACTTGAAAAATTATAATATAGGTGAAGAACTCTAAGATTCTAGAAAATCTATAATTACATAGCTTGTACCCAAAAGATCACATGTTGTGTGGGGTCGATTTCTACAACACTGGGGTTCCGAATGAAATAAAATATCACATGTCTTATTAAATGTGTCACATGTTGTGTGACCCAATGCTGGAGGCCTAAAATATAGTATTGGAGTATACAATCATGGACAATGTTAGGAATATTGTCATGGGAAGTGTATAGGGGCACTGCCTAGTACTTTGACATGGCCAAGTACATGGGCATGACAACAGTACACAAGTATGTATATGTGTTCATTAGAATGAGTATAGAAACATTGGAATAGACACAACAATGTACAAATTTAGAGGTACATTACAGGTACCATATATACATGTCAGGAACTTATTATGAAGAAATTTAGAGTGGTTCTTTTACCCATTGTAGACCATGTTCTGTAGAGTATGAAACCTTGGTCTGTCCCTACGATGGTACAGTATAGAATTACATCCTAATATTAGGACCGTGATCCTCAATATAGGATTATTTTCACATGGAGTTCTACGTAACGCTCTATGTGACCATGGTGGGATCCTCTATCATTCCAAAATTATCCTAGGTATGGTTCATGGTATCGACATGAACACCATTCAAAGGGCATCAATCCCCAATCTATAAATTTATTCAAGATTGGGTTTATGGAATACCCCTATGTTTCTAGGGGGAATCCCAAAATTTTTTATCAAGATCTTGGAGATCTAGTAAGTATAGCTTGGGTGAGACCCCACAATCATGACCACTAAAAATATCCCCATTGATAATAGAATTGCATGTTGATTGAGTACTCATAGAATGAGTGTTACCCTAGATCCTTGAGAATAACCCTATGGATGGTAGTGGTTGAGACCTCTTGAGACTTTGAGTCTATTTTGAGTATATCTAGTTTATTTATTTATCATTATGTCTAATATATTTATTGAAATATATGTTTATTGGAGATAAATACTCTTCATTATTTATGTCGAGTGATTTAAGGGAGTCCTACTAGGTATTGTTATAATCACCCATGCACTGTATCTACTAGTACATGTCATGTCTTTTACAGATGATAAAGTTTTTGATGATGTATTATGAGGTATAAAATTAGATAGATCATAGTTTATAGGATATATTGTCAGTGGTTTATACTGTTGTTTCATTTTATAGAAGTCCCCTCCTTATGAGTAGGTTAGAATCCTTTTTAGTTTTTGGTTATATTGTTGGCCCCATTTTTCATTCCATACATTTCAAAACTCTAATGGTGGGATTTTGATGTATACAAGAATTATTATCAGTTTTATTGTTTTAACATTCAGTATAGTATGGTATTGGAGAATGTGTGTGTGTATATGGGTAATAGGATAATACCTCCCATGTGTGGGATATGCCTACTCAGATCTTATCAATAATCCTTACCCTATTGGAGGTAGGTTTAGAGTTGTCACACAAGACTTACCACCATCTAGGACGGACCTTTCATGTTATATAATGATATAGTGGTATTAGAGGCATGAAAATCCTAGGTTTCTATGTGATCTAACCCCCAAGGTGGATGAGGAATGACTAGAGGAAATCAAAAATGTTTTCACCTTGTGATAACACCAATATATATGATGGTATTCCTAGCAATGAATATTCATCATGGAACCATTTGGTGATGGTGGAGTCAAGAGGAACATGAACATAACAAGATATATTTCTCTTAATCGTATTTGGAGAGTCTATTTAACAAGGAAAACTATCTCTATATATCCAGATTGATGTATATTTAACAGATTATTTAATTTTTGTAGGGTAATATGACCTTGGAAGAGAATTTAGGGATTTCCCCTACCTTTTTTTGATAAATTGATGTGTTTTGAGATGCATTATTTATATTATAGACCATTATGATGATATTATATAATGATATAAGATATGGATTGATATCTCTCTGCATTCCCATCGATGTTGGAGTGATTGAGTGGGATTTAGTAGGGGTGATTATTCGATGGGAAGATGATGATACTGGGTGTTGGTAATGGGAATGAAGAATCAGAGACATTATAATATGGTATCTAAAGGTATTAATAGGGGACTGGATGGGCCAAAATAATTATAATATGATCCAAAGAAAAATCATCAATAGTTTAAGGCTCTTAGTATGGATCGAGTTTGTATAGAGGGAGGCAGTTTTTCTCATATGATAGTTAGTGAAATCTCACATAGGATTGTCTGATTTGTTACATAACTAATAGAGAAAAATCTGATGGACTTCCCATGCCGAGATAAATAAATGGGTATGGAGGACCGTAGAGTAGTGAATGTGGCAGAGGAATAGGTAGGGTAGTGGGAGGTGCCATGTAATTTTAATTTTTTCACCACAAAATTAATTGTTTAGTGTAGGGATCATAGAGATGGTTGTTAGGAATGAATAAATTGATAGGAAGTGTACTCCTATGATCCTAAGGCCCATTGGATGATTTGAGGAAAAATTTATTTCTTCTCTACATTAGTGTTAGTACTGATAGGCACAAGTATAAGTCACTCTTTTCACACCACTTCTCTTTTTCGATACTTAGAGATTTATGTTAACTCCAAGGATCAACCCCTACTCTTAGAGTCATAAAGTTGTGGTTTATTAGTGATCAGACACTTCATACAATAGAGTGATATAATATTTGGATATAATAACTTCATATGTGATTGGTTTTTTACAGTAATGAAGCATTATGACATTATCTTAATAATGGACTAGTTATCTATAGTTTATTTCAATATTAAATGTTTAGAAGGTGGATGTATATTTTTATACATTTATGGGGAGAGTTTTTACTTATTGAGTGAGAAGGAATCCCAGGAGAAGCAACATAGTATCATACACATGAGGTTACAACTTATTACTCACTTGTTGGATAATATTACAGTTCGAGTGGTGGATGTTGTGGTAATTTAATTTTCTATAGTAGTGGAATAATGATTTTGAGGGTTTATTTGTGTGGCCTTAGTCAAAATTTTATTTACGTAAGAATGAAATATATTATATGTCATAGGATCTATCTCTCGTGGAGGCTTCTCACACACATTGATTTTCTATTGTCACTATTATAAATTAACTAATTTTGAACTAATTTAACAGAAATAAAAGGGGGTTTTTTAAATGCATGATATATATATATATTAGAGAAGTGAAAAAATAATGTTTTTTAGAAAGGAAGAAGATAAATGTTCTCTGGAGTTCATGGTGATTGAAATCATTGTTCAATAAGGATCTCAATATTCAACTCAATTACAAGATCAAAACCTGTCACACCTCATATTATCGGTTGAATTTGTCTCACCCCATGCTGATACCTCATAACAGTGGGTAATTATATTTTGAATGTTACATATGATACCTCTTCCCTAACCATCATAATATTTTTCATACTCCACTAAATGAGAAATAGTTATGAGAAGGGAAAATGATAATTGAGGATAAAAACTCAATGATAGAGAAAACCAGTGACCACTCACTATAATTTTATTAAACACTATAGAAGTTATATGAATTGATTAATGAAATTGAAAATTAAGCACAACAAAACTCTATCTACAAACCATTACCTCCCTCAAAAAATGATATTTATATATTTTTAGTGGATTTAAGAAGGGGACATGGTGGGAGGAAAACATTAAAGTAAATAATGGGAGAACTGAGTGTATTAAGAAAAAGATAAAATAATATATATATATATATATATTAAATATTAAGAACTACTTATGAAAAAATTCCATATACCTCTAAAAATGACTATCCTTTGTAATGGGAGAGGTTGTAAAAATTTATTGGGAATGAAGTGAGGTATTTTGCCTCCAAATTCCGTCCTCCGAGAGATTGAAAATATTTGAAAAAATAAATAGTGCAAATGGGAAATTTTATCTAATAAAAAGTTTTACCATTTTTATTATACATTTACACATGTAATTTCATCTTCATTGTCCAAATATTTATGTTTTTATGGATGTTTTATTATAGGACATTAATCAGTCAACGTGACATTCATATTCAATGGCCCCAACTTCCTATGCATTTAAGACCATGAGTCATGCATATTTAGGCATGACAATATATAATAATGTTGTTCCCCCATATTTTTTCAATATCCTTTTAAAATGTTACCTTTATTAGGGTTATAATTTTAAGGTATATGTTTATTTTCTAAAGTGTTCATATTTAAACATAGATTTCAAGGCCCAACTTCTGATCTAGGTTTGGGCATCCAAATAAAGGATTTAGCTTTAGTTATATTCAAATGGAATGAATCCCTTGATTTAAGGTATCCTAGTGAAGATAAATTTTACAATTTCATTTCATTTATAAATGTTATGGTTGAAACGAAATGTAAAATTAAAATAGATTAAATCCAAAATTATTTCATTTTCCATTTTAGCTCAAAATACTAAAAAATATAAATATGTGAAAATTTACCATAAAATAACACCATGATTGGATTTCAATATATTAATTATGGTATTAAATGTTTTTAAATTTAATCTCCATGACTCCGCAAAAATTATGCATTGAACACCTGAGAAATCGTTAATTATTCAAACCAAAGGCCGCACAATAATCAAAAAATGAGAAAATATCTATGAACTTTTCAAAAATATAATTCCATAATTTATCTTAAATTAAAATCAATTCCTTGAAATTTTTATAAATCATGTTTAAATATTTTAAACCTTAAAAATATATCCATGAACCAATCAAAACCTACCTCCCAATGATTTTCTTTTCTCCTCTTCACTCTATAGAAATTGAATATGGAGTTGTAATAAAACATGAAAAATCCATGTATCACAATAGTCAAATAACATTTTTCATCTCTCCATAGTATTATACATGAAAATATTTTCAATAATTATTTATTTTTTTCTATGTTATTTCCAAGGACTAGGGTTGGTGGGTAAAAAAATTTAAAAAAATTGAGGCTAAAAAGAGGATGTTAGTCTCATAAGAATGGTGTATAAAAAATAATGTCAAAAAATAGAATATTAATCACTAAACCTACCTTATAAATGTAAAACATGACACCCCACCTTTTTTTTACATATTAAATGAGTCATACAGGGATTAAAATTAATGATCACATCTGAATTATCACCTTTTTTATATTTTTATTATTTTCTCATATTCATTTTTTTATTTCATTTGTTTCATTTATTTCATGGGGGATGAGCTAAAATTGAATAAAATGATTGAATGAAAATCAATGGACATGATTTTTGAGACTTACATGATTCAAAAAATAATAAAAATGAAAAAATCATGCCCATATCCATTTTTTTCTTTTTTCTGTTTTCATTAAAAAAATTAAAGGGGTACCAGGTGATAAAAATATATAGCAATGAAATAATGACTCTTACCCAATTATCTTTCATTACACTTCCAAATATACTTAACCACTCCCCACACTAGACACAATTGAAACACATCCTAAATAACATGCATAAAAGGTTCCCTCACACTAAAGATTAATATATCTAAAAAATACCAATAGGGTGGGTAGGTAAGGAAAATCGGTATGTTATGTGGATTAAAACTATAAAGAAATTCATGGAATCTATGGGATAAAAAATTATAGATGCAAAATTAGGTGTCAGGATAAAATGTGTCCAGATATTAAAATTGCTCAATCATCTTAAAACAATCCCCGAACAACAAAACGTCAAAAAAAAAGAAATCCAAAGTTATGTTTCACATAAAAATGAATGTTTCTATAAAGAAAGTGTTGGAATTATGATGAATATATTTAAATGAATCTGAACACATCACATTACTAAAGAAATAATTTATGTTTTTTTTCATGGTATTGTATTTAAAATATCATTGAAACTTATAAATATTCATGAAATCAAATTCATGGAAATAGTTTTCATATTAACAGTCATTTAAAATACATGTTTTTCAATAAGTATGTCAACACTAAAAATATAAATTGATGTGTTGAAAATGTCAATAAGATTAATTTAATCTCAATTATAATAATAAAACACAAATTAAAATGAAAAAAAACTGTTATGTAAGGTGACACTCCTACACGCATAAATTTAACTACAGTTTGTTTTTTTATCAAAAAAAAATAAAAAATAAGGTTAAGTACACTAAGGAAAAGGTAATATAAAAATATGAATTATTTTTTAGTGGAAAACATGAGTTAAAATCCTAGATTTTACCACTTATAAATAGAAATAAATAATAAAACATAACATACAAAATAAATAGAAACTTAAAGTAGGATAAACCATGGTTTGGACCCCCATATGGGTGCTAGGTTTTTACAGCCTCTAGATATGAATTTATAGTGATTTAACCCCCAATATGATGGTGGATGTGCTTTTTTCTCATAAAAAACTAGAGATAAGTTATCCAGTCATCCATCATTTAATGACGAGAGTGACAACCCCCAAAGAAAATAAAAATCTCCCCAACCCCTAGAAAATATGAAAGAGAGAATTTGAGGTGTAGAGGGGGAGGGAAAAGAATACACAGGTGATCCTTTTTTCATACCTAGAGGAGAGATTTACACAAGGGGTGAAGAGAGTAAAAGAGGATGTGTCACTCTTTTATTTAAGGTTCAAAAAATTATTCCTACATGATATCTTGTTTTTTCCATCATCCGCATATGCACTAGTGTACAACTCAATTAGTTCCTCCATTTTCTCCTCAACAAAACAAATTATTTATCTTCATCAAACATGGCAGGATTATTTACCATTATATTATAAATTTATTCATTAGGTATGTAAAAAAACAATTTAAATTTAACAATATTAAATCATCATTAATTAAAATTGAAACATTCCCTTTATAGAAAAATAGTTTGAACATTGATCTATTTAGTTCAATAAGTTGGGAACTCGATCTGAGTAAAGGAATCGTACTAAAATACTACCAAAAATATATATAAGAAGATATTTATTGATTATTATTTTTCAAATATTGGAGGATAAATTAAATTTTGGATTTAATATAATATAACCAATGTTCTTCATAATCATATTATAATCCTATAATTTTATCAACTGTTATGACATCTTTAGGAACTACTTCAAGAAATGTCCAAGGAGAGAAAATTGGAAAATATATTTTTAAATTGAATTATTACTTGGGTTATTAAACATATTATTTATGTAGAAAAATAATTATTTCTTCTGGATCAATTTCCTTTTTTTTGTTTTTGTTATACTATTAGACATTGGATTCCTGAATGAATTCATAAAGGATATCAAATTTATTTCTTAGTTCCCACTTTCTTCTAAGGATTTTTTCACATTTTTACATAAAAATTTAACCCCTAATGAAAAAATAATAACAAGTAAAATAACAATAATATTAAATCCAATAATATATCTTGACAAAAAGTGACAATGATATGTAATAAATCTCTTTTTCAGATATTTAATTTTTTTGAATTCTTTTGTATTCTATGAAAAAACCAGTGTAATTTCGTTCTATCCCTGGAAGTTGTGTAAAATTTATTATGAGTGTTTATTTGTGTTACCATAGTCAATTATTATTTAACTAAGCAGGTAATATAGTTTATTACCTAGGAACAATCTCTTGAGGAGGCCTCTCGCACACAATGACTTTTTATAATCACTATTATAAATTAATAAATAAAAAACTAATTTGACTAATATAAATGAGTGTTTAAAATTCATGATATACATGTGTGTGTTTGTGAAATTTAAAACAAATTAATTTAGATATAATGAAATAATTACTTTTTTCTTCAAGAGGATATGGCGTTTCAAATCATTATTCAAAAGGGATCTGGATATTTAACTCAATGAGGAGATAAATACCTATCCCACCTCACCTTATAGTTAGAACTATCATCACCCCATACCATGACCAATTCTTATTTGGAAATAATATTTTTATTTTTAGATAATATACTTCTATTTGGACAATCACAATCTAGGTCATGAACCACCGCATTCACAACATAAATAGTGAAGGAAAGTAAAAATTGATAAATGAGAGGAAAAACTTGATCGTAATTAAAATAAGAATACCACACACTCTAATTGATTTAACCACCACATAAATTAGTTTAATTTTATAATTAAATTGATAATGAAGAAAAATTAAACTCAATAAATCAACTATTCTCTCCATCAAACAAATGCTGAAATTAGTTCTCCATTCTTAGTGGAGTTAAGAAGGGAACCCCATTAAAGAAAAATATAAAAGTAAAAAATTAAATAAATGAGGGTATAAAAAATAAGGATAAACTAATATTAATTATAAATATGAATAGCTATTATAGAACAGAACTCTACCTTACCCCTTGAAAATTCTTATCATTTTCAATGGTTGATGATGCACTTATATAAAGTGAATGAAGTGAGAAATTTTTCTTCTCAAATATGTCTGCTAAAGGATTGAGAATATTTTACATAGTAAATGGTTGAATTGGGAGATCGTGTCTTCTAGAAAAAATTTTCTCCTCTATTGTTATTCAGTATCCATGAAATATCACCTTCGTTGAAATAATATTTATGTTTTTATGGATTTTTTTATAATCTAAATTAATCTATCTAGCTGACTGTTAAAATTCCAAGGCTATAAATTCCCATCCATTTATGACATTAAAATATTCAGATTCAACCATTGTCATAATTAATGAAGATATTACCATATTGTTTCTGTATTTCCATGTCAAATTTTAGATTCATTTTTATGACCCTTTTTTGATATAGGCCCATCCTCATAAGTATCCATATTTCTTCACAAATTTCAAGGACAAATTTCTGAGCTATTTTAGGGCCTCTAAATAATGTATTGAGATTTAAGTATAGTAAAATTAAATGAATCCCATGACATAGGGAAGACAATAAAAAATAATTTTAAAATTTCACTTAATGTAGAAAAGATTATGGATGAAATAAAAAAGGCAATTAAAATAGTTAAATCCAAAATTTTCCAATTTTGTTAATTAAACTCAAAATACTACAAAAACATAATAATGTGACAATTTCCTATAAAATAACAATATTTTGGGTTTTAAAACATTTAATTACAATATAAAAATTTCTGAAAACATCAGCTTCATCACAGATTATTTTTGAATATCTCTTATGTATGTTTCAAGATTACATCCCCGCCGTGAGATAAACATATGCATATAATTGAACCTAGGTTTGTCCACTATATCTAATCCAAAATATCATATTGGTCCTATAGAACTACATTAGATTAAGTTTATGTTTAAATATGTCCTATGGAAGGTCTTTGTTAGACCCAGGTTTTCACTCTAGGTATCCCCCATGTTGTTTGGAAAGAAAGAGAATAGAATAATGAGTTTTAATATAGATTATCATCTCCTAAAATAGGTGATGGTAAAGAATAATTATCTATAATCAAGGATTGGTGTACTCTTAAATCAGTTTAGAGGTTTGATATGGTTCTTAATGATATACTTCAGATTAGTTTATCACCAGCTTTGAGTATGATACATGGATTTACTGAAGATAACATTCTGATATTTCTATGGTAATTATGAGTATTTAGTGATTCCTTCTATTGTGATGAATTACATAAAATTGTTCACGAGACTCATGAACATGATCATTAAAACTTTATTATACTGGTTTTTGGTGGTCTTCATTGATGAAATTCTTATGTACTTGATGTCCAAGGAGGAGCATGGAAGACACTTGAGGATGGTTCATGACATACTCTGAGAGCACCAGCTTTATAGGAATATCTTGAAGTATCAGTTGTATAATTAGAACAACTAATTTATATTAAATTATTTATTATAAGAGTGTGTGTTAGTGTAACTAAAAAATCTTTAAGTGACATTAACATGATATCCACCGACGAACGTGATGGGGGTGTTAAGGTTTCTTGGTTTGGTAAGCAATTATAAGAGATTCATGATCGATTTTCCTAAGATATCGATAGATTTGAATACCATGACCTAGAATGGGTATCCTTTCATTTGGATAGAGAAGTACTATCAATATTTTTAGGATTTGGGAATATGGATTATGAGTTCTCCAATATTGATATTTCTAATGGACGATGTCGAGAATGTAGTGTTCTATAATGCCTCAAGAACATCAATTGGTTGTGTTCTAATGCAGAGGCAAGTTGTGGTTACCTATAGGTCCTGATAGTAGAAACCATATGTGTAGAACTATGTAAGACACAATATAGAGTTATTTGAAGTGGTATTTTCCCTAAATATATTCTGACACTACCTTATGGGTGAGTGTTTTATCATATATTTTCACCACAAGAGTCACAATTATATCTTCTCATTGAATAATATTAATTAGAGACTAATTTGATTGATAGAGTTTCTCTAAGATTATGAATTCCAAAAAAAAATATACTCTTGAAAAGTGGAATATTTTATAGAATACTCTCAATACAATATCTTTTTTTTTCAATTATAGGTCAAGGTTTTAGATTAGTTATCATAGTTTTAGTGTTCCCTTGTAGATGAAGATAGTGTAACTTATTTATATTCAATGGTTTTTATCCCACTACTTCAATAGGATATTAGGGAGGATTATTATGGTGATAATTACTATGAGTCATTTTGTACTCATATATCCAATGTATCTTCTCTAAATAATTTTATAGAGGTGGAGATCTTGTTATCCATTTTAGAGGATGGATGGTGGTACTAGTGGCATTGCATGATGAGGTTTTTAGGTAGTTTCATATATAACTTTTAGAGGTACATCGTAGTGTGGTGAATATCTACCAAGACCCTTTAAGTTAGTTTTGCTGTCCTTGGATAAAGAATGGTATAAGGGAGATTTTCTCTCAAGGATTTATTTTTCAATAGGTGAAGGCTGAGCAACAAGTTCTAGTGGGTTTATCTCAACCCCTTGAGCCACCATAATGAACATTGATGGTTTAACTATGAGGATTTTTATGTGGTTACCATGGATGTCTAGAGGGTGGGTTCTATTAGTGTGATTATAGACCTAATCACTATGTCATACCCCATACTAGGTATCTGAGAGTAGAGTTCAGCAATGACGTTGGGATTCATTTACATACAGTAGATATTAATTCACCATAGAGTTCCTTGAATATAATTTTAGACTATTTTTCTCGCTTCATGTCACAATTATAGATGGTATTGTATGAGAAAAGTGGTACTCATTTTCAATTGAGCATTTTTTTACCTCTAGATTGAAATCTAAGCTGAGAATACCATTCATGATCAAGAGGACATGTTGTAGGATTTCATGTTATACTTTTTCTGTAGTTGGGAGGATATGCTAACCTGGGTGTATTTTTCGTACAAAAACATATTCCATTCAACCATCAATATGTTACCATTTGAATACTTGTATATGAAACCTTGATGTTCACCACTATGTTGGATTAATCTAGGTGATTCAACACTCATGGACCCAAAATTGGGGTTTGTTTTGATAGAGAATGTTCATATCATCAAGGAGTATATGAGAACTGCATAGATCCATCA
Organism: Viscum album; assembly: GCA_963277665.1. Classification (NCBI taxonomy): domain Eukaryota; kingdom Viridiplantae; phylum Streptophyta; class Magnoliopsida; order Santalales; family Viscaceae; genus Viscum; species Viscum album. The sequence continues at coordinate 63,941 of CAUJRU010002644.1, forward strand.
GTAGTCCTATGTGGACTAATGAAGGAAGCCTTCAGAGTTTGGGGTGAGATACTATGTGTTCTTAAGGGTATCACCTTATTGTGGTTTATAGATATTTGGTTGGAAAGAATATTATCTCTAAGATACATTATCCATTTATAGACACTATATAGATTGGGTGAGGTGGTGTACCACTTATCCCAACATCCACAATTAGACTAGTTAAACAACTTCATCCAAGTGTCATTGCTAAGGAGGTATATGCACGACCCATTGAATGTTATCATATGGGATGATCTAGACATTGATGATGGATCTACCTTTGAATAATATCTAGTTGGTATCGTGGATTGGTGGGAGAGAATCATTTGGGGTTTATTGATTCCCTTAGTGAATATCTGGTAGTAGTATTAGAATAATCAGGAGATAACCTAGGAGTGGGATACCATGAATTAATCTGAGTACCTACATCCTATTTATTAGTCCTTTTCTCTTGTTAGTACAAGAAACAACGGTTGGGATACTGTAATGTATCAGTTTTTTCTATGTTAATATTTGAAATTTATATAAAAATATTTTGGGAGTGAGGAACTGAGACGGTGAAAGATTATGAGGTCTGGTGATCCAAGTGTGAATATTATAAACATATTAAATTTGTTAATATCATGAACACATAGTTTATTTAAAATAGAAGAATAACTCCAAAAAAAGCACTAATAGAGGAAATATGATACCATTTTTCAGTTCAGAATGTTGGTTTTACCCTAGAAATGACATATTTGTTGACATCATTGGGTGGTTGGTTAAAGTTAATTATGGGGAGAAAAATTAAACAATAAATAAATTATTCTTTTGTTATTATTTTATTTTACATGTCCAAGCCCATCCTCTATTTCATAAAATGTATTAGAAAACCCAAGGTTATCCACATAACCATGGATATTTGAGAGTAGAATGTAGGAGAGTGTTGGCAGTCATCAGATCACAGAATGATGATCGAGATACAGGAAGGATTTCTAATTACAATGGGGTAATTTGATCTTTCCCATGAAAAAATTTCTTGTATTTTTTTAATATTGATCATTCCTAACCCGAGTTAGGGTTTTTTATGTGTTTCATTTCACCATTTGATTATCCCTTGATGACTGAGAATTAGATCAACTAAGATATTGATTCATGGGTTTATCATTTGGAAAATTTGGGTTTATTTACCAGTAACTTGGGGAAATTATTTTTTTTCTTATTATTTAATCATTCTAATTACTAACAATTTCATAAAAAACAAACACATAGTCAAGGATCATTCCTAATTTTGTGTTTTTTTATTTCTTCCTTGTTTCTTCAAATGATTTATCAACATTTGTTTTTGGTCTATAGTTTGACAAAATCCTTGTATTTAATCATTGTACACTAGTTTTTTGAGATAATGGGTCAATACCTTGATTATGGTTCATGATGTTGGGTGTGAATGAGGTGAAATGATGATGTAGGATTATTAAAGGTGGTTTGGGATCAGATAGGTGATTATCATTTTTTTTCAAATTGATATGTGGTGGCAACGTGATGCGCCATTGGGGAGTTTTTGGCAAGGTTGAGGGTTGTGATCTCATAAATGATAATGATAAGGCCGTTAAACCATAGATCCAAAATATTCTATAATGTTTTTAGTAGAGTTTATTGAATTGTAATATTCATTAAGAACTATGTGATTATAGAAAATCCCATGTTACGTGGCATGTACCCAGAAGAACACACTTCGTGTGGGGTCCCAAATTGTGGTGCTATTGTTTTTCATGAAATAAAATATCACACAATATGAGAAACATGTCACACACCATGTCCCCTAGTTTGGGCATCCAGATTTTTACTTTAGGTTTATACAGGAAAGGACATGGCCAGGAACATGGGGACGACATTGTACATAGACATGGCCAAGTACATGGGGTGACCATAGTACATGGAAATGGTTAGCTATACATAGACAATAGTAGAGGAACAAAATCATGAACATTGGAAGGTTTGGGTTTATATTTACACATCATGTACTTCTTTTATGTTTTTTAGATCGCTTGTTTTCCCCAAAGGAAACTTTTTTTTGTTTAATGTGATACTTTGGTCTTTACCTATGAGGGTAAAATGTGGCATTATGTCATGAGAATAATATTTTGATAACCTCTATACGTTTTTCTAGAGATAATTTAGTGAATAACACTATTATAAAATGGTGGGATCCTCTATCATTTATTCTTTATCATAGGTAGGGTTTATTGTTTTAGGATGACCCCCATGAAAAGGGAATGGAAACTTTATCTACTTGGTTATTCCAATTTGGGTTTCTGGTGTCCCCCAGTGGTCCTAGGCAGGATCCCTTATATGTGTATCAAGATCTTAGACAACTAATGAGTACTTCTTGGGTGAGGCCTGATGATCATGGACTCTCGAATGATTTTAATTAGTGATAGCGTGGTCATGGGGTGAGTACTTCCAAAATGAGAATTACCCTGAAACCTCTTGAAGTAGCCTATGGCTGGTAGTGTTTGAGTCCTCTTGAGAGATGGAGTCTATTATGAGTATATCTATGGTATTGTTTATTATCATTATGTATCATAAATTGATTTCCATACCTATATATAAGATCTGTATACTCTTAATGTTTTATGGTTCGTGGTTTCTCAGTGTCCTATTGAGTATTTTGATACTTACCCATGCACGGGATCTGGCTGTACATGTCATGTCTTATGCAATTAAAATTCCATTATATGGATTCTTGTTTTTATTGAGAGTAGGAAAACATAGTTTATGGATTAAAGAGGACATGGTTCATACTAGGGATGAGTTTGACTATAGTTTTCTCCTTCTCAGTAGATTAGACACTTTTATAGTTTTTTGCAATCTTGTATTTTTTCCCATTTCTATTCGATACTATATGGTACTTTGATGGTGGTATTTAGATGTATGCATGCATTGGTATCAGTTGTAATGTTTTTGTTTTCATAATTTTCTTGAAATGAATATTTTTGTGTTCATAATGGTATATTGGTTAATGTCTCCCATGTGTTGTATATGTCTACTCAATGCAAGTTTTTGGACCCTGTCCTATTAGAGCTTGTCTTGGCATTATCACACATGGATTACTACTTTCCAAGAAGTCCATAGTGGGTTGGTTAATGAAAATAATGTCCTTGGTTTTCATTTGGGTTCAATATGGTATACAAAATGTATTTCTAATTCATATAATCTTTATATATAATGATATATCATCATTGGCATGTTTTTTTATTCTCTTTGCACATTTATTTTTTACACATGATATGAGCTCATTTGTAGTTGTTGTTTATGCTTGATACAATTTTTTTGTTTCTTTGGATTGTGATTATTTTTTTATGTTTGGTTTTGGGATTAATATCAAATGGGATGTCATGAGGATGAGATAATTATTTTATTTATTTATATCCTTCATTAGGGTGTTGTGATTTTCACATGATGATGTTATCATTATATTAATCAAAAAAATTATTTATGACATAGAGAACCTAGGATATTAAGTGAGATATTTAAAGATATTTATATAAAAATTGAGCATGATACCTTTGATAGTAAGACCTTTTTTAATGAAATACATTCCTAGGGGAATACCACTAATGAGTCTAGTTTAAGATAAATTTGGGTGATGAGTTGTATTAACTTTAACATGTTGATATTTAGTTCCCCATTTTCATTAAAAAAACCCACGACATTACTTCCAAGATTGTTTCCTCATGGGATTTACATTATGTTATACTTATTTTTCATTATTTTCATATGAGTTTCTACTAGTATAGATGTTATTACTTTTATTCTTTATAAGTGAACATCATGGGGGTGAGACATGGTTTTTATTTTTAGTGTAATTTATGACATTATGGATTCTAATTTTACTGGTTCAATCCATTATTATAATATTTTTTAGTTTGTGTGTGTTTGATTCTTGAGTTTATAATGGGAAAATATGTGTTTATTTTAAAATTAAATCCATTACAATTGTTTCCTTTGAAACTGATTTTTTAAACCATATGTGGAAATGGATTCATAGAAGGGTGTTCCTAAAAGAAATTTGTTAACTTGTTTATTTTAATCTAAACATTTTTTTAAATGTGACACCTTGTTTTCAATGTTTTATTACATTAATAATTTATCTTTGAGGAATATTTTACAAATTGTTTTTTTTATAAAGTATAAATAGTACACATTTTAATTTCATATTATGTAGTGGAAATGAAATATTATTTTTCTATGCCGTATTTCTAAACCATAATTCCTGGATTACTTATAAATAAAATGTGAATGGTCTCATGGTAGTATTCTACATGAATTTTTATCACACCTTACATACTCACACTATAGGGTATGTAGTGTTCATGTATTCTATAGGTTCTCATGATATGATAAGAAGGTCAGCTAGTTACCACTCTCCATAGAGAAGTGGGTATTGTTTTGATTATGGAGTTGACGTGAGAGTCACACAAAGAAATTGGGGTTTATTACCCAATTTTGGGTCATTTATTTTATTTACATTGAATCATATTTCCTTTTTAGTTTAGTTTTATTTTTTAATGGAATTGTAAAAAATTTACATATAAATTTTTTAATTTGATAAATATATTTTCTGAAATATATATTTTTTATTTTATGTTTTATACCTTCATTTGATGTTTCTATTTCTATTTCAATTTATTTAATTTTTTATGTTTATCCAAGGAATTGAGTACTCATGTCAGATTCAATGTTAGAACAATTATTGATCCATGTTTTTATATTGAAACATAATTCCCAAAAACTCTCTTGTTATGACCTTGTTCTTTCTTATAACCTAGGGTTCTCTAAAACATGAATCATGCCTTATGTTGGAATAGATCGAGTGACATGTTACGTCAACTTGAGTTAGTTCATTAAAAAATGGTATCAAATCCCTATTTTTTATTTTAGGGTAAATGTATTCTAAAACTGTTATTATAAAACATGGGAAGTGGGTCCATTAAAGATCTTGTAAAACTATTACTTATGTCAGAAATCGTGTTTCCATGGTTTTTTGTGACTCGTTCATTAATTTTCGTTCTTACAGTTGTTTTTTATTTAATGTTTTTGATGCATTTTTTTATCCTCTAATTTCTAGGAATACACTAGGATAATTATTAGTAGATCACTAGTTATGGAGTGAATTTGGATGTAATGTTGTTGGTTCATTTTTAAGGTTCATGGTCATCCAAACCATGCATAATTTTTGAAATCTATTCTATAAAATTCTAGTGGTAGTTGTTTTGTTAGCACGTGGTTTGAAAACCCATGTGAAAAAACTTTGTTTAGTTGGGAAGGTTTGGATTTGTTTCCATCCATTGTTTCTTTTTGACTATCTTTTTCTTATTGGGGCTTGTTTATGAGTGTTCAAGTGAATATTTTTATGTTTTTTTAATGTTTATTAACAATTATTAACGTAATTTTTATGATTTGGTATTTATATTCAACTTGAAATCCTTTTTTGAAATATTTATTTTATTTGGTAAACAAATTTGAACTCTAGAAAATGTTTTTAGTTTTTATGGTTTTCAAGGGATAAATTTCATAGGTTTAAAGTGGTTCAATTTTTTAAATATTTGTTTGAGTGTGGTTTAAAATATATATTTTTTAACTAAATGATTTCATTTACTTTTTTTGAATAATTTTAAGGTTTTAACCTATTTAGGGTTTTTAAAAGGGAAGAAGGTCATGTTAGGAAATCATTAAATGAGGTTTCAAAAGGGTGTTTTGTAATCATGTTCCATTTTATTTGTTCTTTGTATCCCTTTTGTTAGTACATGTGGTGATTTATTTATATGTTTTTTTAAATAGTGTTTTAGAATGTGTACTATAGAATGGAATCAAATATTATAGAAAAAAATATCTTAGGTAGTTTTCCTAGTGATTTTGAAGAATTATTTCTATATTCATACATTAATTAGACTCATAATGTAGTGGTAGGGCCTATTTCTTCTAATCTATGGGATTAAGTGTGAGATTTTATGAAGAGC